>JAJLRB010005500.1:0-57362 GCA_020976825.1 Odocoileus hemionus | reverse complement strand
AGGACTGTACTCAATTTCATCTTTCCAAAAAGCTATTATCAATCACATGATTTGTTTTCAGTCTTCATTTTCCAAACAATATTTGCATGTCCACTGAGTCAGTGGCTGCCCACACTCACAGAAGTCTTACTGTTTCAGGACAGTTCATTATGGAGAGAACCCATGAGGTGAGTGCTGACTGTCTCTGATCCCGCTGTGCAGGAGATTTACAACAAAAGTCATGGTCTCTAGGTGAACTATCAAATTCCACTGTGAGACCTATTTGACACCTTCCCTTGAGTGTGTGATATAGGGTTTAATCAGTGTAAGGCTTATGGTAACGTCACCCAATACAGTGAAATATCTCCATGATGCGAATCTGCTTGTGTCCTTGTTTAAGCAATGACAGTAGCACCAGCAGATGTGACCCACATTGCCTGCACAAGGCCACACAACCCTCAGAATCTGAGTTGGCCAGGAGGATGAGTCCCGAGGTGCCTTTCACACTAATGCCTGTGCCAAAGTTGGCTCTTAAGCCACCTATGGTTGTCCTGGGTTTTTGACCACTGAGCCCATCTTATAATGATAGGCAGGATCTGGACCTCTGGAGCTTCTAGTCCCTCCAGGTGTAAACATAGATGCATGGACCCCCTTGGTAAATGACTGAGGATGCCATTGGGACCACCCCTAGGTTCTCAGTTTGACTTTTCCACTTAGGAGGTCAAGAACTTGGGCCATTCGTTTCATCACCATCTCCATTTGAGGAAAATGAATATTAGCCAAACTTGAGGAGTGGTTGAGTTGAGGAAAGAATCAACTAATGTATAGCCAGTGTGCAATATGATGAGAAGTGTTTAGAAAGTTCACACTTCACTTGTGCTAAGAGGGAAACACACACACACACAGAGCTTCAGAATCACACCACATGGGCACATACTTGAGCCCCCAAACCCGATTCACACAAACCCACAGCATCTAAATGATGTAGTTGCTTCCAGGTACCATAGAACACAGACATTGTTCTTTCCTGGGAGATCAGTCTCTTTGCACCCCAGCCCTCACTCCTGTAGGAATCCAGCATCAGGGTGCCTCTCCAGCCAGAGCTGGCAAGAGAACCCCACCTTCATCAGTTAGATTGATCCTCGGCAGAGGGATGATCCCTGAACATTTACCGTGTTCACAGGCAGCTGCGGATGTCTGTGATTTGAGAGAAGAAAACAGTGTGAAAGTGTCAGCATTGTATGTTCTCTGCAGTAAGGTTTCTTTTATCTAATTTTTGTCCTCAGATAAGCAAAACTCTATGTCGGTGGCCCCAAAATAAAACAGAGAGGCCCCTGTTGAAAAGACTGGTCTGTTTCATGTAAGATGTCTCAGTTTCAATTTGAGCAACAATTACAAAATTATTTTTCAAAAGGAAAAATTTCTGCTGAGCAAAGACCTACAAGAGTAACTGATGCTGTCTTTTCTTAATGTCCTTTTGAATCAGGTCTGTGTTGATAATGGATTTTTCCTCAATGTTTCACCAACCAAGGAATGACATACATCAGTGCCAATGTACATTGTCAGATTAGTATAATTGTAATGAAATGAATAAAAAGTAGAGAAGTGAAGCAACAGTCTCATCCCATTTTAAGAAAGGTGAGCTTACCTTCAGGGTATTCAGAGGTCTTGCCTCAGTGCAGTCCTGGGGCAGCTCTACCCCTAGGTCCTTTTGGGGAGCTAGTGGAACACAGAGTATCTGTTAGATCATGGGTGAGACTGCTCGCCCATCACTCCGTTTTTCTTTTCTTTTCTTTTTGATGGGGACAGGTGATGGAGTGTATGCATACGATCTTAATAACTATGACCTGAGCTGCTGTTGAATCATCCTTGTCGCTGGATGAAGGAGAGCAAAGCAAAGGGGAAGGAAATAATGAAACAGAACTTCTGCATTTTAACTAGTGATAACCTAACAGCTCAGAAGAAAAGAAACACTAAACTGGATCCCAGTTTTCAATGGCAGAGTCTCATGAGCCTCCTGCCTATTCAGAGCTTCTGCTAACTCATCCCTGTGTTATGGATTTCTTCCTAGATCACTGTCTTCCCAGGACTCAGGTTATAGTTATTGCACTTACTAAGTTTTCTATGAGACTTTGCTCTTGATTAAATGTAAGCTCTGTTAGAGGATGTATTCAATTCTACCTTGCCAAATAGCTATTATCAATCCCCAGTACTGAGTTGGAGAAATGTTAATATGGCCTATTTTTAGTATTATGAGGCCAAGAATGATTAAATATAGGTAAAAGATTAGATAAATGAAGGAGGGACTTACCTGGAAGTCAAGTGGTTAAGTATCTGCCTTGAATTGCAGGCAATAGGTGTTTGATTTCTGGTCAGGGGAGTAAGATCCTATATGCCTCAGAGCAGCTGAGCCCACATGGTGCAACTACTGAGCCCAAGCAGCACAACTCGAGAGCCAGTGCCCCGCAGCGGAAGATCTGCACGGCGCCACGGAGATCAATGTGCCACAAACAAGACCCAAAGCAGTCACATAAAGAAGGAATGACAGTAACACCAGCAGATATGACCTACAGTGTCTACACAAGGCCACACAACTCTCCAAATCTGTGAGTTGATCAGGCAGATGCAAGTCCCGGGGTGCCTTTCACAATAGTGACTGTGCCAAAGTTGGCGTTAAGCCAACTGTGGTTGTCCTGGGTTCTGTGACCACTAAGCCCATCTTATAATGATGGGCATGTTCTGAACTTCTGGAGCTGCTACTACCTCCAGGCATGGACGGAGATGCAGGGACCGCATGGCTCCACGAATGAGAATCATATGGCTGAGTGATAAGTGCAAGTCAGGAGTTCAGAGCTGTCACACTGGACTACCCCTAGGTTCTCAGTTTGGCTTTTCAATATTGGAGGTCAAACCTTGGGGCTTTTGTCTCAGCACCATCTCCATTTGAGGAGAATGAATATTAACAAAACTTGAGGAACGGCTGAGTTGACGAAAGAATCAGGTAGTGTATGATTAATGTGCAGTGGTGATGAGAAGTGTTTCGAAAGCTCAGAGTTGACTTAAAACACATAGAACAAAGGCATCCTGGGAGATCAGTCTCTTCTCTGCACCCCCAGCCCTCACCCCTGTTGGAATGCAGCATCAGGGGGCCTCTCAAAGCAGAGCCAGAGAGAGAGCCCCACCTTCATCAACTACATGGTTCCTCAGTAGAAGGAAGATCCCTGAATACTTACCATGTTCATTGGCTGCTTCGCATTCCTGTGATTAGAGAGAAGAAAAGAGTGTGAGGCTGTCAATATCTTGAGTACCATGCATTCAGGTCTTTTGTTCTCCTTTTGTTCTCAGAAAACCAAATGGGAAAGTGTTGTCAAGTCCATAGCCCCAAAAGAAACACAGAGGACTTCTGTAGGAAAGGCTGAAGCTTCTCCTGAAAGGTCTCTCAAGCCCATTTTGACCAGCAATTGAAAAAATTTTATTTCAAAAAGAATGTTTTCTGCCGAGGAAACTGCTCCTGACTACAGTTTTTAATTTATGTTGTCATTCTTAAAAAATGCCCTTTTGAGTTATTTATTTTCTGGGAAAGACTCAAGAGTCATCCATTGAATTGAAAATTGTATATATCTGCTGTCTTGAATATTTTGAACCTTTATTTGAATTCAGCTAAAAAAATATAGTCATGAAGCAACACTTTTATCTCAGATAATAAGGGGTACTTGCCAAACAGGTGGGCAGAGCCTCTTCCTCCAACTTTGAATGGGATACCTCCTCCACCTGGTCCTCGGGGAGCTCTACGAGGACATAGAGGAATTGTTAGGACATCTGTGATGCTGATCGGGAAGACCTTGTTAATGTGGATACACGGGGGAAATGTGTGGACGTGTGTGGTTAAGTGTGGGCTGAGATGTGTTGGACAACCTTCCTCATGGGTGGAGGAAGGCAAAGGAGATGAATGTTTCAGAAATGAGTCAGAGACCCTTTAACTTTCTCGATCAGGTGAACCTGCTGAGGAAACTGCTTCTGACCACAGATTGTAATTTATATTGTCATTTTTTAAAAATGCCCTTTTGAATTATTTATCTGCTGGGAAAGACTCAACATTCATCCATCAAATTAAAAACTGTATATATCAGCTGTCTTGAATATTTTGAAGCTTTATTGGAATTCAGCTAAAAAATAAAGTCATGAAGCCACAGTTTTCAACTTGAAATTGTCAGTCTAACAAAGGGAAACACTAGAAATCACACTGTGCTTCAGTAGTCATGTACAGCTGAGAGACTTGGAACATAAAGAAGGCTGAGTGCCAAAAGATTGATGCTTTAGAACAGTGGTGCTGAAGAGGCGCTTGAGAGTTCCTTGGACAGCAAGGAGATCAAGCCAGTCAATCCTAAAGGAAATCAACACTGAATATTCATTGGAAGGACTGATGCTGAAGATTCAATACTTTGGCCACCTGACGTGAAGGGCAGACTCACTGGAAAAGCCCCTGATGCTGGGAAAGATTGACGGCAGGAGGAAAGCATTGGGGGGCACAAAGGATGAGATGTCTGGATAGCATCGTCGACTCAGTGGACATGAATTTGACCAAACTCTGGGAGATAGTGAAGGACAGGGAAGCCTGGTGTGCTGCTGTCCATGGGCTCACAAACAGTCAGACATAACCTAGCAGTTGAGCATTGTGATCAAAGATGCATTGTATTTATTCTTTTCATAATTTTGAAGAATTCAAAAGTTCCATATAATTTTCTATATTCATAATGCTATGTATCTATCAACACCATCTACATATCTTTTTCATCAGTTCCAATATAACCTCTGTATCCATTAAGTCATTATCCAGCTTCCCTCTTGCCTCCTGTCCATTTCCAGTTTCTGTGAGTTACCCTATTCTATGTACCTTAAGCCAATAGAATCATACAATATTTGTTTTTCTGTGCCTGCCTTATTTCACTAACTATAAAATATTTTTGTATTATTTGGACCATCCATTTTGTAACATATTTCAATTCTTAATTCATTTTTATGGCTGAATAATATTTCATTCTGAGTACACATCATATTTTATTTATGCATTCATCACATGATAGTCCTCGGGTTGTTTGTATCATTTGAATGCTAATAGCATACTGTGAACATTAGAGTACAGGTTTCTGTATGACACCATAATGATGATAAATAATATTGTGCATTTTTAAGATATCATTAAATGTAATAGCATAAAGTGTGAATCTCAGGTGAACTATGGATTTTTAATTACTAAAGAGATATTATCTCACAAATTGTAATAAATGTACCACACATATGTTATCTGTGAGTAACATTTGCTAGCTGAAACTGAAGTGATGTGGTATAGGGATTTTCTATATTATTTGTACAATTTTTTGTTGTCAGTGTAATCCTGTTCTAAATAAAGTCTAAAAAGTTAAAGATATATTTTTTCTATTTATTTTTATTATTTGGAGACTAATTACTTTACCATATTATAGTGATTTTTGCCATACATTGACATGAATCAGCCACAGATTTACATGTGCATTTAAAAATTTAAAGAAAATTTGAAACAATTTTAGTGAGGAACATATAACTACTAATGTTAAAAAATTAGCTAATATCCAAACCATGGCTAGAGACCATCTTCACTCTTACACATGAACCAGATGTTGAATTTAAAATGCATATCTCCTTCCACAGTTAAAGCAGTACCCACTGATATAGTAAGTTTCAATTTGAGCACATGAAATTAAAGAACATTGTTTCCTCTTTCAGGTTTATTAAATATGAGGCACTGACCATACTACAATAATTATTCTTGAGTTAACTTGATGAGAAGAATTCCACAGTACCTTCAACTGGGTCAACTGTAGGGTGCACCCTATTATGTGGCCAACAATTAACTCTCTTTACCCAGCTGGTCACTGATGTTCTTGACCTCTGAGGGATGTTTCTTCTCGCCTTCTCGACGAAACACCCTGTGAAATGCATTAAATGGGGAGAGCTGTAGACATCTTGCTGGCAGAGGACCACATGGGAATTAATAATCATTGATTCACAGTTCAATCCTTGGTCCCCTTCCTCACCAGATGCCTAGCAGGGCCTCCTGAATTCAAGGTGGACTTGGGAAGGTCTGTGGTTTATGTGCACTGAAAGCATGCACAGACTGGCTGTGTGTGCAAATATCTCTGTTTAACAGGCCTAGAAGCTCAGCAGAGCATAGTGACCATGCCTGATGGACTGGATTCAGAACCTGTTCAGGAGAAGCAGGTGCTTGGGAAAGAAATTTGGATCCCTCTTTGCCTCAGTTTCCGAGTTGGAGAAATGTTAATATGGCCTATTTTTAGTATTATGAGGCCAAGAATGATTGAATATAGGTAAAAGGTTAGATAAATGAAGGAGGGACTTACCTGGAAGTCAAGTGGTTAAGTGTCTGCCTTGAATTGCAGGGAATAGGTTTGATTTCTGGGCAGGGGAGTAAGATCCTACCTGCCTCAGAGCAGCTGAGCCCACATGGTGCAAATACTGAGCCCAAGTAGGACAACTCGAGAGCCAGTGCCCCGCAGCGGAAGGTCTGCACGGCGCCACGGAGATCCCATGTGCCACAGCCAAGACCCACAGCAGTCAGGTAAATAAAGAGAAACGCTTCATAAATGCTCTGTGAGAGTTCAGTCTTGAGTGATGTCAAGAATAAGGTGGACTTTTAGTAGTGGATAACAGCAGAGAGGGCATTTTGATGGTTCTAAGTAAGCGGGGATGGAAGCTTACTCCAGATTTCACATAGAAACAAGGCTTTACAGTTTATGTAGAGTATCCATTATCACCTACTCTGATACACAGCCCTGTTGGGGAGGATGTGGGGACAAAGTGGGGGCTGTGACCATACATTACAGTGGAAGGTATTGAAATTTAGAGAGATCAAGTGACTTTCTAAGAGCACACAATGGTGAATGCCACCCCCCTCTCAAATTCTCCTGCCCCTAGTTTTCTGCGGATAAGAGCTGGATGCCCTGGTGAAGAAGACTCAGCCTAAAAAATAACTCAAATCCTCCTTCCAACATTTGTCTCTATATTTCCATTTCTGATCCAAAATACAAGTTTCTTCTGAGGCAAAGCTCCTCAGAAGAACCATAGGATTTCACCTCTGTCCATCCTCCACAGATTCTTCACGTGGATAACCATGTCACAACAGCCTTTTCAATGTCATTTTGCTGAGTGATGAGTGGTCTGTTTGGCTTCCAAGTTGGCTCAGAGCTCAGAATTTTCTACACCAAAAGCTATATGATGGCTGCACCAATTAGCTTCCCTTCCACTGACCAAGTCTGGATGAGGAGTTAATGTGAGTTAACTGGAAACGTGGCCATTTGTGCTGGGCTTTGGTGTCTTAATTACATCTCTGATGCTCGAAGTCTTACAGTTGATCAGAGCACTGATTTCAGCAGCCTGGATGAAGCGCTAGCTAAGAATAGGCAGGAGCTCGAGTCTTCCCTCACTAAAATTCTGACTGTATCAACTCGTCATACTCTAGACCCTGTAGTGGAAGACAGCAGAGCCCCATATTCTTTTTGAAATTCATGTCCATACTCATAGACTAGAGATCTCATCCCAAGATTCTCCTTGAGGATCAACAGACAGACCCTCCTTCCCTCAGTGACTGCATGTTCATCCTACTAACCCAGCAGCACTGCCCCGTCTCATCAAACTCCCTGGCAAAGGCAAACAATGATCCTGCTCACATCCACCCATGGAAATTCCACCAGTAAATCCCAGTTTTTCTTAATTTTAAAAGTTTCTGGGTTTACAATGAATGCACTTGTAGATCTGGGAAGCTAATTTAGAAGAGTTGAGCCGTAATCCCCTTTCCCTGTAATATCCATTTCTGGGGAGTCATCATGGTTCTCCTGCTTCAGTTTTTTCCATCTATTCTCTGGTAGAGTGTGTACAAAACTGTCACAAGAAAATTGTACATTTTTCTAAATTTGGGAAGATATTTAAGGCTGCCAGGTGACAGAAGAATCAAAAAGTATAAACTAAGGAATAAAGCAAAAGTATATAATACATTTATACCTCTGTAGATAAACTAGAATGATGGAAATTAAAAAAAAAAAGATGAGGAGAAAGCTTCAGTAAAAGTTAACCAACCCATTTGAAGAAACAACCTTCAGAGAATCAGTAGGAACCTACCTCCAGAACAACAATTCAAGTTGCCCATTTTAAAACACTCCAACAGATAAAAAAATACAAAAAAAAAAAAACACTCAAGTACAGCTCCTCACTTGAACTTCTCAGCTCAAAGTGGCACTTGGTACAGAATGCAGAATGTGTATCATCACTTTTCCATGGAAAGGATTCATCACAGAACTTTCAGAGTAAACTGTACTCTGGACAGGATGAGTCCAAAGGCTGCCATATAGAAAGTTTGTTTCTATGGACAGATTTAGCTTTTCAGAGTAAACATTTTATGTCTAAACTGAATCCCAGGCTTAAAGATTCTGCCCTGATTCAAAAAATAATATATATGAGAGAAAATGGCCTGTCCCCAAATATAGATATTTGTGAAGGACAAATATCATCTCAGGTTGAAGAGGGACAAGGCTAACAATATGAGAATAAAATGAATTATATCCATATATATATATATATATATATATATATATAATCTCCAATCATTCTAGTATTTCTAAGTCACCAGAAATTTCTAGATCAAGTAATTTAAAATATGTGACAGTTGATATAAAAAGCAACATTATCAAAATTCAATTGTAAAATGTCATATTCTCTAACCATATGCTTATCAAATTACATAAACCCTTCTCTCATTCTCTACACATATCACTTCCTTTCCTCTGGATGCACCTAAATGTACAGACTTACTTAACTCTCAATCTCTGTCAATTCATTTAACAGTTTATCTGTTATTGTATGTTAATCCCGGCTATTCACTGAAGAAATAACAAAAAACAAATCAAGTTTGTTTTCTCCTGTAGGTTGAGTGAAAGTGCAGTTACTGTTTTTCTAAATGAAGAACTTTAGACAACCCAAAACTTCAGGACTAAATGTGTGTTCTGGGTCATAATTTAAAACCTAATCACACCCAGTGTTCTTGATGGTCATGAACACTGGTTATAAGATGGTAAGTGACCAGCCCCCTAAACATAGTAGGGAAAACTTTAGGAGAAAGATGAAAAGTTGCCCTATTAAAACAAAGTAGGTGCCCTTACAAGATATGGAATGCTGTACTGTGTGTGTGTGTGCCTGTGTTCAATCGTGTCTGACTCTTTGCGACCCCATGGATTATAGTCTGCCAGGTTCCTCTGTGCATGGAATTTTCAAGGCAAGAACGCTGGAGTAGATTGCCATTTCCTTTCCAGGGGATCTTCCCAACCCAGGGATGGAACTCCTGTCTACTTGTCCCCTGCATTGGCAGGTGGGTTCTTTACCACTGAGCCGTCTGGAAAGCCCAGGTGTAGGACAAATCCTTATCATTGATGGAAAAACAAGAAAGTATGGAAGTGTTAGCCACCCAGTCATGTCCAAATTTTTGCATCTCAATGACTGTAGCCAGCCAGTCTCTTCTATCCATGGGATTCTCTGGGCAAGAACCCTGGAGGGGGTGGCCAGTCCCTTCTCCAGGGGATTTTCCCGACCCAGGGGTCGAACCCGTGTCCCCTGCACTGCAGGCAGGTTCTTCACGGTGTGAGGCAGCAGGGAGGCCCTTCACTGCTGACTCAGCTCACCCCCGAGTATCTGAGCTAACAGCGTGAGTGGGGCCTTGATGAGGTCAAACAGTAATTAAGATGGCGTCATATTGTTTTCCAAGGATCACCCAACTGAGATATGACTGAGGGTGGAAAATAACACAGAATATTACATTACTCTAAATGAAAAATCTCAGTGCTTCCCAGCTTGATGGAAAATTGTGTGTGTGTGTGTGTGTGTGTGTGTGTGTGTGTGTGCGTAAATAAGGAAGTTGAGGAATAAAATTTTAAAAAGAATTAAGGAATGTATTTCTTCTTTAATAAGATTTTTTAATGTATTCAATATATTACATTATTGCTTCAGTTGTTTTTTATCCTTTCAGATTTTTAGCTTCCAGGCATTTGGAACGCAAAGTCCTAACCACTAGACTGCTGGCAAGTCCCTAGGGAATATATTTCCAAATATATTGGAGGAACATCATTCAAAAGTTCAGATACCCAGTTTTGGAAGGAAATCAGAATGAAGCAGAGGACTCCCCTTTGGGCTACCACCTGAGAATCTATGGTGAGTGAAGAGTAAATGAGTGAATGTAGGTACAGCTCTTAGAAAAGTCCTTCTCAGAGTGTCAGTGCTATCTGATTATTCCATTAATAAATCTGGAAAGACGACCAAAACTTAACAGTTGTTACTTCCAGAAATTGAATCTAGAAGGCTTCAGAAGAGGGAAGGAAGGAAACACAGATTTTCATTTATCTTCCTTTGTAACCTGTGAATTTTCCACAAGTGTGTTTTTCTCGCTGCTTTTAACATAAAATGTTTATGTAAACTAACCCCCAATGACATTGCATGAGGCACTCTCTTTGCTTTGCTCATGGTCCCAAGGTGAGGAATTCGGACAGGGCGCAGTGGGGGTGGCTCTTTCTGCTCTAGGATGCTGGGGTCTCAGGAGAGGAGACTCACAGGTTGGAGCTGACACTAACACTAGAAGCTGGACTCCTGTGGAGGTGACGTCACTGCCACGTCTGTAGCTGAAGCTGGGTTTGATGTTGGAGCTCCAGGAAGCCTCCCCACGAGGCCTGGGCTTCATCCCAGCAGGCAGGACTGCAGAGTTCATTCTTAGTGATGGAGGGCTCCAACAGGAGATTGACCTGAGTGGCTCATGGCTTTTTCAGGCTTAAGTGTGGACATTACACAGTTTTATTTCCAGGACATCTGTCTGTGATAAGTAAGCCCTCGTCACCCTGTATCAACTCTTGTTAAAGGAAAGGGCCTACACCCACATCTAAGTGGGAGAAACATAAAAGAAATTAGACTGATATTATGATTATACTTGTATTGATCAGTTTAAAAATACTCAATAGCAGCACACAGAAATGTGCTCGGCATCACTAATCATCAGAGAAACACAGATTTAAAAAGAAAAAAAAAACAAAACACAGTGAGGTATGCAAATAACGAATTTTGATGAGGATATGGAGAAAAGGGAACCCTCCCCCATTGTTGGTGGAAATGTAATTCACAACAGACACTACAGAAAACAGTATAAATGTTCCTCAAAATACTAAAAATAGAGCTACCATATGATCCAGCAGTTCCACTCCTGACTACATAACTGGAAAAACAAACAAACAAACAAACAAACAATATCTCTATTTAAAAAAAAATTACATGGACCCCACTGTTCATAGCAGCATTATTTACAATTGCCAAGATGTGGAAGTAACCTAAGTGTCCATTAGCAGACAAATGGATAAAGAAGATGTGGTATATGTGTGTGTGTATGTATATATGTGTGTGTGTGGAGAGTGGATTTGGAGGTTATTGTGCTCAGTGAAATAAATCAGAAAAAGACAAATGCTGAATGATATCACTTATATGTGGAATCTCAGTAACACAACAAACTAGTAAATATAACAATAAAGAAACAGATTCACAGATATAGAGAACAAACTAGTGGGTGCCAGTGGGGAGAGGAAAGGGGCGAAGAATAATGATGGACAATTAAGAGATAAAGATAACATTTGTTAAAAAAAATAAGCTACAAATAAAAATTGTACTATATGGGGAATATAGTCAGTATTAAAGAATAACTCTAAGTGGGGTAAAACCTCTAAAACTTATGAATCACTGACCACAGCCTTGTCTAACTCAATGAACCTATGAGCCATGCTGTGTAGGGCCACCCAGGATGGATGGATCATGGTGGAGAGTTCTGTGGAAACATGGTCCCACTGGAGAAGGCAATGGCAAACCACTTCAGTATTCTTGCCTTGAGAACCCCATGAACAGTATGAAAAGGCTAAAAGATACGACACTGAAAGAACTCCCCAGGTTGGTAGGTGCCCAAAATGCTACTGGAGAAGAGTGGAAAAATAAGACCAGAAAGAATGAAGAGATGGAGCAACAGTGAAAACAATGCCCAGTTCTGGATGTGACTGGTGATGGAAGTAAAATCTGATGCTGTAAAGAACAACATTGCTTAGAAACCTGGAATGTTAGTTCCATGAATGAAGGTAAATTGGAAGTGGTCAAACAGGAGATGGCAAGAGTGAACATTGACATTTTAGGAAACAGTGAACTAAAATAAATCGGAATTGGTGAAATTAACTCAGATGACTATTAAATCTACTACTGTGGCAAGAATCCCTTAGGAAAAAAAATGGAGCAGCCATTATAGTCAACAAAAGAGCTTGAAATGCAGTACTTAGGTGCAATTTCAAAAACAACAGAATGATGTCTGTTCATTTCCAAGGCAAACCATTCAATATGACAGTAATCCAAGTCTATACTCCAACCTCTAATGCCAAAAAAGCTGAAGTTGAAAGGTTCTGATGACAAACAAGACCTTATAGAACTACCACCCCAAAAAGGTGTCCTTTTCATTATAGGGGACTGGAATATAAAAGTAGGGGCCTGGAGTATTAGGAAAATTTGGTCTTGGAGTACAAAATGAAGCATGGAAAAGGCTAACAGAGTTTTGCCAAGAGAATTCACTGGTCATCGCAAACACCCTCTTTCAACAACACAAGAGAAAACTCAACACATGGACATCACCAGATGATCAATTCCAAAATCAGATTGATAATATTCTTTGCAGACAAAGATGGAAAAGTTCCGTACAGTCAGCAAAAACAAGACCCAGAGCTGACTGTAGCTCAGATCATGAACTCATTATTGCTGAATTTTCCCTACTTTTAGTAGGGAAATTGAAGAAAGTAAGCAAAACCACTAGACCATTCATGTAGGACCAAAGTCAAATCACTTACTATTATACAGTGGAAGTGACAAATAGATTTAAGGGATTAAATCTGATAGACAGAGTGTCTGAAGAACTATGGACTGAGGTTTGTGACATTGTATGGAGCAGTGATCAAGACCATTCCCAAGAAAAAGAAATGCAAAATAGCAAGATGGTTATCTGAGGAGTCCTTATAAATAGCTGAGAAAGAAAGAGAATCTAAAGGCAAATGAGCAAAGGGAAGATATACACATTTGAATGCAGAGTTCCAAGGAATAACATGGAGAGATATGAAAACATTCCTCAGTGAAGAATGCAAAGAAATAGAGGAAAACAGTAGAGTATAAAAGACTAGAGATCTCTTCAAGAAAATTAGTGATACTGAAAGTTTGTTGCTGAACAATAAGGCAATGGGATTCTTGGCCTCCGGAGGAGACGAATTCAATCCGGGGCCAGAGAGGAGGCTGGATGGCTCAGTTTTGTGTAATAAAGTTTTATTAAAGTATAAAGAAGATAGAGAAAGCTTCTGACATAGGCATCAGAAGGGGGCAGAAAGAGTACCCCTTGCTAGTCTTTAGCTGTATAGTTGTATGTTATATAGTCACTCGCAGTCTGTTAATGAAAAGAAAGGAATGTCTTAAAATTTAGAATGGCACCAGATAATTCATCCCAGGCCATAAAACAATTGACTTGAATCTTGTAGAAGGGCAGATTACCACACAAATAGTTTCATTTGCATAGATTAGGGGAACAATATCTGGGTATAACATACTGGTTTGTCAAGTAGGTTGAGCCATTTGGCAGAATCGACTTGAAGACAGAGTCTGGGGTACATTAACATAGTTTAAGACAAATATTTCCACAAGAAAAAATGTATGGGTTAACTCAAGGTTTGAGAATAGTTAGCTTCAGTTGAAACCAGGTGTCATAGCAAGACAACATTTTATGAGAAACCTCCTTTTAAATTTGTATAGAGAAGGAAAAAAAAATCGCTATTTTGTTTCCTCCTGCCGCTTAACAGAGATAAAAATGTCTGACACTTGCAGCCTATTTCCTCAGTTTGGAGACCCCTGGCCTTCCTGCCTGTTACCCTCTCAATACCAAGGGAACATTTCATGCAAACATGGGCAAGGTAAAGGACAAAAATGTTGTGGATGTTAGAGAAGCAGAAGATATTAAGAAGAGGTGGCAAGAATACACAGGAGAACTATACAAAAAAGAACTTGATGACCCAGAAAACCACAGTGGTGTGATCAGTCACCTAGAGCCAGACATCCTGGAATGCAAAGTCAAGCACCACTACGAACAAAGCTAGGGGAGGTGATGGAATTCCAGTTGAGCTATTTCATATCCTGAAAGGTGATGCTGTAAAAGTGCTGCACTCAATATGCCAGCAACTTTGGAAAACTCAGCAGTGGCCACAGGACTGGGAAAGGTCAGTTGTCATGCCAATCCTAAGGAAAGGCAATGCCAAAGAATGCTCAAACTAACTCACAGTTGCACGTGTCTCACACTCTAGCAAAGTAATGCGCAAAATTCTTTAAGGCAGGCTTCCACAGTACGTGAACCATGAAATTCCACATGTTCAAGCTGGATTTAGAAAAGGCACAGGATCCAGAGATCAAATTGACAACATCCACAGGCTCATCAAAAAAGAGCAAGAGAGTTCCAGAAAAACATCTACTTCTGCTTTATTGACTATGCTAAGGCATTTGATTCTGTGGATCACAACAAACTGTGGAAAATTATTCAATAGATGGGAATACCAGACCACTTTACCTGCCTCCTGGGAAATCTGTTTGGAGGTCAAGAAGAAATAGCTAGAATTGAACATGGAACAATAGACTGGTTCCAAATTGGTAAAGGAGTATGTTAAGGCTACATATTGTCACCCTACTTACTTAACTTATAAGCAGAATACATCATGCAAAATGTTGGGCTGAATGAAGCACAAGCTGGAATCAAGATTTCCAGGGAGAAGTATTAATAACCTCAGATACACAGATCACAACACCCTTATGGCAGAAAGAGAAGAAAAACTAAAGAGACTCTTTATGTTTGGCACTGAAATGCAAGAAACTTGACCTGACTGAATAAAATACATTTATAATTTTTTTTCTCTCCTCAGACTTTTGTTTCTACATTCTAATGTGTAATGGTGTCTCATTATAGATTTAATTTGGATTTCCAAACAATGAACTGTACTGAATACATTTCTGTATGCTTACATATCTTCCTTGGAGAAATGTTACTCAAATATTTTGCCATTTCTACATGTGTCTTATTTTTAATTTGTAAGATTTCACTGTATATTCTGGATATCAGTCTGCTATTGGACACATGATTTGCAAATATGTTCTTCCTGTCAGTGAACTTGTCTTTTTTTCTTTTTTAATGTACCCTAGACACAACTGTAAGAGCTTACATTATTTTTAAGAGGATAAAATATATAGGATAAAGTCTTTATGCATTTGAACTATGAATAGAGTTCATAGATATGATACCAAAAAATGAGTAATGAAACAAAATTTGGTAAACTAGACATTAAAATTAGTTTTTCATTTCAACAGACATTGTGATAGAAATATTTTAAAACTGGATTGTGTTGCTGATTAATCAACTCAATAATATATAAAATTATTGAAGTGTATATTTATAGTGGGTGAAAATGATACATAAATTATACATAAATACAACTGATAATAAGCAACCACAATCAGATGAGTGTGTCTGTGTATGTTCTAAGTCACTCAGTCAATTCCAACTGTTTACAAGTTGGACTATAGCCCAACAGATTCCTCTCTCCATGGGATTCTCTGGTCAAGAATACTAGAATGGGTTGCCATTTCCTACACCATGTGCTCTTCCTGACCCAGGGATTGAACCCATGTTCCTGCACTGGTAGGAGAATTTTTTACCACTGTACCACCTGGGAAGCCCTCATCAGATCAGTAGTTGCCCAGAAAAATAAAGTGAAGGATCTCAATGAAACTAAAGGCTAGTGAAAAAACTAATGATATAGACAAATCTTATACAAGACAGTAAGGAGAGTCTGGTTTAAAAAAAACACAAACAAACCAAAAAAAAAAAAAAAAACCCAAAACTGGGAACAAAAAGGGCTGTAATGCGGGATGGATTTGCTTTTATTGTATGAGAGTGATGTAAGTCACTTTTCCAGTGAACTTGAAAATACTGATGGAATTGTTGATATCTCCTAAAACACAAATTATTAAATTGATTCAGAGCCCAGTTTTAACATGGGGTCATTGAAGGTTTAAAGGAGACCACAGGCTGGCTGCCACTTGGCCCAGGATCTGGTCGCACCGGTGAGAGAGGAGCCTGATGGTCTCGAAGTGCAGCTAGGAAGGCAGAGAGAGGCAGTATGAATGTGAAGGCAGCTGGAGAAGAAAAAGCGGGATGAGGGTCAGACTGGGCAGGCAGGTGTGGAGGTAAAATGATGAAAGGCAAGCCCCTGTGGCAGGAGGGGGTCAGAGGTCAAGGCCTTCCTCACTGCAGAGTGCACAGACAGGTCCCCGGCCCCGCGGTGACAAACGCCCTGCTGAGTGGGCAAGGCAGCGGCAGCCTCTCTGAGGCGCCATTGGCCCCACGTGTCAACACTGAATCTTTCCACACCTTGCGCTCCGTAACTTCACTTCTAGGAGTGTTTCCTGTAGTTACCTTGGCCCAGGAGGTCTAAAACCTAGTTTCTTTGCACCGTTTTCTGAAAGGGAAATGTCAGGAAAGATGTTAAATATCTCTCAGTAAGGATCTCCAAGTGGAAATCCATGAATATATCAGGATTCCCTGGAGGGAAGGATGGGGAAGTTGTCCAACATGTCTTTCTAAGTGAACAGACTAAGTTTGGGAGAAACTTTTTCGAGTGCTTTGAAACTGCATATGAAATGAGTACCCTGAGCACAGAACGTGGATGCAGTGAGGGCAGAGCACATGCTGCTGAGACTGCGGGGTTTTAAAGAAAGAAAGTTTTTGGTAGTTTAGAACAAAAAATTCAAGTGACATACACTATACAAAAAATTAGAATTTCATCAATCTTTTTGTAATAATTTGTGCAAGAAAAAAGATGGAGTATTACATTTATAAAAAGAGCAGTGAGCAAAGAGCTTTTATACTTGGGAAAAGTTAATGCACTGATCCACATCCAAAGACATGAAAAGTCTTCAGAAAATAAAATACCTAGGAAGACACTGGCCTAAGGACATGTAGTAAGGTCCAATTTGCAGTCATATTTCAGTTAAGACATAGGGTTGAAAAGAAACATGCACTCCAGTGTTCACTGAGGCACTATTTACAACAGCCAGGACATCGAGCACTGACACATCTTATATGGAATATTTAGAAATAAGGAAAGTAGTGGCAGTTAAATGTATTAATTAAATATGTGGCATTAAATGTTAACCTTAATTAATTAAATATATACCAATTAAAATGTAATGGATGAAGTCTACCTCACTATTACTGAAGGCCTGAAACTACTCTTGAGGTATTTGTATTTTTAATTTTTTAATTTCCTTTTTCTATTACCTTTTTCTTTCTTTCAGCCATCATTTCTATTTTTCATGGTTGTTTATTTTTGTGGAAGTTTCTTGCTAGCCTTGACTTTGTTGGAGACAGTGGTTTTACTAACTAGATTGGAAGAACAATGCAGTGCTCCTGGAAGTCTTCTGAACTCCAGATCCTTGTCTTTACAACCATGATGCAGCAGGATCCACCATTCCATCCAGAATAATAACCCACACCACTGCCAGCTGTTTTCAGAGCCATGAAACACATAGCATGTAAACTATCTAGGTTTTAGCTCAATGCCCAGACCCATCTAAATCCTTCCACATATATACTCAGATGAAATTTAAGGGTGAAATTTTTTCTAAGCAATGCTCTAAATAGTATGTAAGTGATTTACCTATGCTTTTAATTCAGTTACTGCTTAATTAAAACTACAGGATTAGGTGTGTTTGGTGTTTATAGATTGCTATATTCTACAAGTATAAAATATAAAAGATCACTTAAAGAGTGATTTTTAAAAAACTGTGCTGTGAGTGTGTGCTCAGTCGTGTCTGAATCTTTGCAACCCTATGGACTGTAACCTTCCAGGCTCCTCTATCCATGGACTTTTCCAGGCAAGAATACTAGAGTGGGTTGTCATTTCTTACTCCAGGGGATCTTCCCAACCCAGGGATCAAACTCAAGACTCTTATATCTCCTGCATTGACAGGCAGATTATTTACCACTGCACCACTTAGGAACCCCTTTAAAATGCATCAGAGCCTTTTTATCATGCTTGGGCTGAGGACTGGAAATAACAAACTAGTCATTTTACTTCCATAGGAGATTCCATATCCACAAAAGTAACCAATCCACCAATTCTTTTGGTGGCCAATCTTTTACTTTTGTTGTTGTTGTTATTTTGTTTTGGTAAAAGCTAGTTACCCTTCCGGGCTTCCCAGGTGGCTCAGCAGTAAAGAATCCACCTGTAATGAAGGAGACTCAGGTTCAATCCCTGGGTCGGGAAGATCCCCTGGAGAAGGAAATCGCTACCCACTCCATTATTCCTGCCTGGATTCTCATGGGAAATCTCATGGACAGAGATGTCTGGCAGGCTTCACAGTCCATAGTGTCACAAAGAGTGGAACATGGCTGAACGTCTGAGTACAGGATAGTTAGCCTCCCTAAGCCATGCCTCCAAAGGACACTTTTTTCAAGTACGTATGATAATTTAAGGAGTAACTTGGAATGCCTTGCCTTGGAAAGTCAGCATGTGTTGTTCACTTAGGATGTAATAATCTCCAACAAACAATTCTCTTTTTCCATTCTTGATTTTCCAGTTCTTAGAAACACGTGATGCTTTGTTTTGCCTCATTCATATATTTTTTTTTAAAGAAACCAAGGACTATTTTAGATACTTCGAGCAAAAATAAATTAAATATAGAGAAATGGTGCTTACAAAGCCTATAGATGTCTTGGATGAGTTCCAAGTCACTACATTTTCCTGTTTTTTTTTTTTAATTTTTTTTTTAGTTTTGATCTATAGAGTCATAAATTTTCTCTTACAACACGTATCATAAAATGGTTAGAAATCCCTGCTGATTATGGAGACATCCCTGAATATTTCTGAGGGTAAGGAGATTAACCTGAAGCCCCCATAATGTGCAGTTACAGAGATAACATAGAAGGGTAAGAAATAATTATATCAAAATAAAAGGAAAAAGAAAAGAAATGGGAAAGAATCCTTAACATGGACTCACAGTTGTCCACCTCAGGATTATGATATAAAGTGACATGGAAAATATGACAGAGATTGTTGTCCTTTTATTCAGAGTTTTACACATATGTTCCAAATGATACAATGAGATAGATACGGGAGTGAACTCTGGGAATGTTACAGCAAACTAGCAACATTCTCCTTCTGCTCCCAAATCTTAGGGTCTAGAGAGGAATACAGAGGTACAACCTAATGCCTTACCTGTATTGGTGGTGAAGATATGGGAGAGCAATATTTAACTTTAATTTTAAAACCATCAAATTGATATGTTTCCATTTTTGTATTTTTCTCTTGTATAGATTCTAAGGACTGACAGACTTCTAGGAAATCTGGGTCCATGGATGGATCACTGTTGTCAGGATTGTCACTTGGCCTCCGTGTTTTCATTCTTTTTATGGTATTGGCTCATTTTTATGACATTTCCCTTTGTCATTTTGGTAAAAATGTCACCTTCAAGTGTTTCTTCAGGGAGATAAGGGACTCTTCAAAGTTATCCTGGCAAAAGTGCTTACCTGGGGTTGGAGGAATCATTTTACTGTTAACAAATCCACCAGCATCATGTGGAAGGAGCAGAGGCAGAGGGTACAAACAGGAAAGAAGCCTTGAACCACAAGGAGGGGGAGGGATGGGATGGGAGCTGGGCAGACAAAATATAAAGATGTCAGTTGGATCCTTCATCAAAGATAACTTTCTAAAGTGTGAAAATGCTTTGCAGATTGAAACATGAAGAGATGCTGAGTGCCACTGAAAGGTAAGGGGCAGATGGATATAAAGCAGTTCAGGCAGAGGGTACTCTATGAGCTGAGGGACAAAGTTGAAAGAAAGAATTTCGTGAAGAGCATTGGTATGCCTTATGAAAGAAGGAGGAGCCAAGATTAAAGTGTGCTTTAAGAGAGAAATGATGGGGCAGCAGATTACCAGTCTAAGGAAGTATGGATGGATTTGAGAGAGATTTATTTGGAAGATGATTTTTTTCTCTAGGTTACCTAGACACTAACGAGAATCATTATATCCTCCTCTCACCATGACCCCTGCATTTTGTTCACATTTACACATATTTCATCATCCTTAAAGTACTATTTATGGGGCTACTATAGCCCCTTTATCTACTGTAGTAATTCCCATCACATTTCCCCCTTACTGTGGTTTATTTTCTTTTTCATAGTCTTTTATTCATATGAAGATTTCACTCATTTTATAATGCATGTTCACTTGCTTATCTTTGTCAGTATTTCCTGCAATTCTTTTGAAAATAAGATTTGACTCATTTGTTCACTGCTAGATCCCAGGTAGAACAGTGCTGCTACATATGGCTTAAATAATGTCTCAAACGATGCAATCACAGGCTGCATCTCAAAACAAGCATGTTAACAGATACTGAAGGATGATAACTCGTCACCACCAGTGGCGAGTAAGATGCAGCTGCACCACCTACAAGGCTTCACTCCCTCTCCTGCCTGGAAGAGGTCTTCATGGTCATCAGCACTGGGGGAAGATGACTCTGGATTTCTGACCACTTGTGTTGTGCTCTTACCTCCTGCTAAGATGGCATCATTTTGGTTCACTGGAAACTCTGGTGACAAAAGTACACGAAAGCCATTCACTGAAATTGCTTTTCATTCCTAGTATTCTGTAGGTAGAGGGAGTATGGAAGGAACCCAGGGATGGTTTGTGATCAGGTCCTCTCTGCTCAGAGCACCAGTTCTTTCTTGGGCAGAAGGCAGATGTGGGGACACCCAGCAGCCCTTCACTGCACCCCAGAGACTGGCAACCAACCAAATGAAGTGTTAGGCATCTTGAAAACAAGGTAATGACATCTTTTGCCATTATTTCATATAGAAAATTGCTTTTGAAATGCTTTTCTAAGATCAGCACGTTTCCAGAAATACCTCCCTCAGTTGTCAAGTGTACCTGCATTTCATACTAAGCTCCCTCTTCCTTTCTAGCCTTCAAGATAGTTATTATGGACCTTTATTTCAATCCCTAACATTGCTGTTTCAGAGGCAATGTGCATTTATGGTTAGACTGAAAGTATTAGAAGCTAAGCCAAATCATATCAAAATATGATTTTTCAGAGTATTTTTGAGACTTTTCACTAAATGAATAATTGATATTTTTATTTTATGTTCCTCAAGGAAGCTGCCTCTTTCCTCGCTTGCATCAATAATTGTTTATAATCATAACTTGTTTTATGAGTTCTGTGCCTTGACAATCATATGATTCTTACTGTTAAATGTTAAAACATACTGTCTCAGAGCAAAAAATTGGTCATTCATCATGAATATTGTGAGTTTTAACACTTTGAGTATCAGCTGCCCCTATTATGGTGAGGCTCACTCATTTTGAATAGGGTGTTTAACCAACATTCACTTATATACTAAAGCATGTTAAAATACTCACCATGAATAGTGGTCTCTACATTTCTTAACTCTCAGAATTTTAAGAGTTTCTCAGAATTGTGTGTTTCAATATTCTAAGATACTTTATTTTTCTTAAATTCTAATAGCATTGCCAAGTTTAATTTGACTCAAATAATATTTTATTTTTAAAATTCCATCCTCTGTCTTATCCACTGTCTTTTTGTCAAATTAAAATATTATCTTATCAAATCTTCTAACAAAATATATGTAATTTCCTTTCATAATTATTGCAAATTAAGTCATCAGGGAAATATTCTGCTAAGGAAAAAAAATCATGTTTTAGGTTTCAACTATTCAAATATAAAACCCAATATGGTGAAAACATATTAGGGCTAAACTGAATTACTTTTAGTGTTATAGACTTTGACATTAATACCACAAAATTTTTATAAGTTTTGTTGCAATAACATTCCATTGTACATTTTTAACAGATTGTATGCTTTAACTGCTTTAATGGGAATGAATTGTAATGTTCTTAATGAATTGACAATGCTTTTCAGGATTATAAAACAAGAATGTACTCTGACTGTTTTCTTATGCATTTTTGCATTAATACATTGAAAAAGATTTATATATGCTGAAAAGTAATACCCTCCTTCATTGATACAAGGTATTTTTTAAATATTCTAGCACCTTATATTGAACTTCACCATAAAAATAACACCTTTAGGTTAGCTATTATCATTAAGAATACTGAATCGGTTGAAATAAATCATGTTACATAGAAAAACTGTAGCAGTCCACAGTCTCAGGAGAAGCATTTGACCTGCATTTGGATGAAGTGTTGCCTCAGACATGTATGCCATGGGGTGAGGTATGATCATACCCATTTTAGGGGATTATGCAAGCAGATATGGATAGTGTACTTCTTAATACACACATGAATAATGGCTGGAATTTCGAGTCCTAATGAAGTGTGTGATATTATTTTTACAAGTATTAACTCTCTGGCTTCAATTCCAACTGCATTCACAAGATTTTTGATATTCATATCACACAAAATGGAATATTACACAGCTATAAAAAATGTATAAAAATTTGAGTCAGTCCTAATAAGGTGGATGAATCTAAACCCTATTATACAGAGTGAAGTAAGTCAGAAAGAGAAAGACAAATACTGTACATTAACATATGCAGTGTGGAATCTAGAAGCAGCAGTTAGAACCCTGTATTGAACAACTGACTGTGTCAAGATTGAGAAAGGGATAAGACAGGGCTGTCTGCTGTCACCCTATTTGTTTCAGCTATATGCTGAGCACATCATGAGAAATGCCAGGCTGGATGAGTTACAAGCTGGGATCAAGATAGGTGGGAGAAACAACAACCATCAACCTCAGATATGCAAATGATATCACTTTAATGGTAGAAAGTGAAGAGGTAGAAAGGAGGTGAGTGGAAGAGCCGTCATAAAATTAAATATTAAAAGAAATTAAGATTATGTCAGCCAGCCATATTTACTTCATGGCACATAGGGGAACTGAAAGGTGGAAATAAGTAACAGATTTCCTCTTCTTGGGCTCTAAAATCACTGTGGATGGTAACTACAGCCTTGAAACCAGAAGATGATTGCTTCTTGGCAGGAAAGCTATGACAAACTTAGACAGTGTATTGAAAAGCAGAGTCATTACTCTTCTGACAAAGGTCCATTATACTCAAGGCTATGGTCTTCCCAGTGGTCACACATATGACTGTGAGAACTGCACCATAAAGAAGGCAGAATGCCAAAGAATTTATGCCTTCAAACTCCTGAAAGTTCCTTGAACATCAAGGAGATCAAACCAATCAATCTTAAGGAAAATCATTGCTGAATACTCATTGGAAGAGCTAATGCTAAAGCTTAAGCTCTAGTATTTTGGTCATCAGATGTGAACAGATGGCTCATTGGAAAAGTCCCTGATGCTGGGAAAGATCGAGTGTTAGAAGGAGAAGAGGATATCAGAGGATGAGACGGCTGGATGGAATCACTGATTCAATGGGCATGAACTTGGACAAACTTCAGGAGATGGTGAGGGACAGAGAGGCCTGGCATGCTGTGGCCCATGGGGTCACAAAGAGTCAGACTTGACTCAGTGACTGAACAAAAACATGGAATCTAGAAAGATAGTATGATGAACCTACTTGCAGAACAACAGTGGAAACACAGACATAGAGAACAGACTTGTGGACACAGTTGCGGAAGAAGAGGGTGGGACTAACTGACAGAATAGCATGGAAATGTATGCATTACTATATGTAAAATAGACAGTAAGTGGGAATCTTTCTGTGTGACAAAGGGAGTTCAACCCAGTGCTCTGTGACAACCCAGAGGGGTGGGGTGGGGAGGGAGATGGGATTGGGATTCAGGAGGAAGGGGGAAAATGTATACTGTAGGTGATTCATGTTGATGGATGACAGAAATCAACACAATATTGTAAAGAAGTTATCCTCCAATTAAAAAAAAATCTAGGAAAAAATGGGATACATTTGATTTATGACAGCTTTAGGTGTGTGTGTGTAGTGTGGTGTGTGTGTGTGTGTGTGTGTTTTAAAAATTTATTTAATCATTTGGCTGTGCTGGATCTTAGTTGCAGCATGTGGGATCTAGTTCCCTGACCAAGGATACAAACCCTGGCCCCCCTGCATTGGAGCACAGAGTTTAGTCACTAGACCACAAAAATGTCCAGAGAAGTGACAGCTGTATTCTGTTGCTCTATCTCTTGAGGATGCCTGATTCTACTGGACCTTAAGATGTGATAAGAACAGAAGCTCAGGGTTATGTTGGCTCTGTGTTTTGTCAATGACTCGGGTTCTTCTAGTTCCATTGATGGTGGTCTGGTCTACGTCAGTGTATACTCTAAGTCAGCCTAGCTGTGGCTTCACTGCTATGACACTTGCCCGGATCCATCCTCTTCCTGGGATGCTCCTCTTTTCCACATTTCAACTCTTCCCTCGCCCTTTCAAGACAAAACTCATCTCTCACTGTCATGAATTATGGTTTGTATCACTTATCTTCACCTTAGACAAGATGTCTTCTTTTCTTTATTCCTCTGTGGTTGTTAACAAATTTATCAAAAAGTATTGAACGCAATTTCATATTGGAACTCCAACTTCATCTATGTGTGGCTACCTCATAGTGTCTTTACATTCCTATTAGCAGATGCTGTGGCTTCTTTAGCTTTGAGACTTATTCTCTACCCTCTCATTTCCAACAACTGTTAGACATCCAACACCATCTCTGGTTTTTTCAGATCATTAAGTAACCGTTTGTATTTGTCAGGTATATACATATGAAATAAAGTTGAGCTTCATCAAGGAAATAAGGCTAATGGGAAGCAGTAGAATGCAGAAATTCATTTCAAAAATGTTTCTATTTGCATATCATTTTACTGTAACTTGATAGCATAATGTTTGAAAAAATCTGCAGCAAGTTGAATTCTTCCATAAACACATGTGCTTGGAGGAGGACCTCAAGTTCCAAAGCAGAATGTTGCTGGGAAGACACTTAGACACTGAGCAGAGAATCAGCAATAGACTGTCTCAACTTACGATCTGCATAGCCCTGAAAACAGTAACTGGGAGTTTCTGTAAATCATCAAGTGTATGGAGGGTTTGTTACTCAGCAATAAAAAACTACTAAACCACACGCATATAGGGGGGCAGTAAAAGAAGGGAAGGGAGAGAAAGAAAGGGAGAAGGAAAAAGAGAAAGGAGGGGAAAAAGGAGAAAGAGGTTTAAATTAATATGAAAGGGACTACAATTCTTCCCTCTTCTACTCAGAACAACTCTCTCTCAGAGTGGAAGACACAAATGCACTTCCTTCCAGTGTCCTAGTTTGTACACATCTTTCACAGAATGAACTTCACACATTACTGAGACTGATCTTTTGTTTAAGAAAAGCCATTTCCTATTAAATGTATAATGATATAAAATACATTACTAATGTTTAATAATATATAATAATAATAAAGGTTATATTATATATATCATATATTTAAATAAAAATAAATACTAATATATTCATTATTTAAAATATATAAATAATTATATATATATTATAACATGATAAGGCAGAGAAATACCCAGCAGGTAAAGGAAGATGAAAAATGTCCATCAAGCCAACAAAAAGAGGAGGAAATAGGGAATCTATCTGAAAAAGAATTTAGAAAAATGAAAATAAAAATTATCCAAATCTTGAAAACAAAATAAAGTTATAGATAAATAACCTGGAGACAAGAATTGAGAAGATGCAAGAAATTTTTAACAAGGACCTAGCAGAAAATTAAAAAAAAAGAGTCAATAAAAATGAATAATGCAATAAATGAGATAAAAAACACTCTGGAGGGAATCAACAGTAGAATAACAGAGGCAGAAGATAGGATAAGTGAGGTAGAAGACAAAATGGTGGAAATAAATGAAGCAGAGAGGAAAAAAGAAAAAAGAATGAAAAGAAATGAGGACAACCTCAGGGACCTCTGAGACAATGTGAAACACCTGAACATTCAAATCATAAGAGACCCAGAAGAAGAAGACAAAAAGAAAGGCCATGAGAAGATACTCGAGGACATAATAGCTGAAAACTTCCTCAAAATGGGGAAAGAAATAGTAACACAAGTCCAAGAAACCCAGAGAGTCCCAAACAGGATAAACCCAAGGTGAAACACCCCAAGATACATATTAGTCAAATTAACAAAGATGAAACACAAAGAACAAACATTAAAAGCAGCAAGGGAGAAACAACAAATAACACACAAGGGGATTCCCATAAGGATAACAGCTGATCTTTCAATAGAAACCCCCAAGCCAAAAGGGAATGGCAGGACACACTTAAAGTAGTGAAAGAGAATAACCTACAACCCAGATTACTGTACCCAGCAAGGATCTCATTCCAATATGAAGGAGAATTCAAAAGCTTTACAGACAAGCAAAAGTTGAGAGAATTCAGCACCACCAAACCAGCTCTTCAACAAATACTAAAGGATCTTATCTAGACAGCAAAACACAGAAAGGTTGCATATGAACGTGAACCCAAAACAACAAGGCAAATGGCAACGGGACCACTCTTATCAATAATTACCTTAAGTGTAAATGGTTAAATGCCCCAACCAAAAGACAAAGACTGGCTGAATGGATAAAAAAACAAGACTTCTATATATGCTGTCTACAAGAGACCCACCTCAAAGCAAGGGACACATACAGACTGAAAGGTGAAGGGCTGCAAAATGGTATTTCACGCAAATGGAGACCAAAAGAAAGTGGGAGTCTCAATACTTATATCAGATAAAATAGACTTCAAAATAAAGGCTGTGAAAAGAGACAAAGAAGGACACTACATAATGATCAAAGAATCAATCCAAGAAGAAGATATAACAATCATAAATATATATGCACCCAACATAGGCACCACAATATGTAAGGCAAATACTAACAAGAATGAAGGGGGAAACTAACAATAACACAATAATAGTGGGAGACTTTAATACTCCACTCTCACCTATGGATATATCAACTAAACAGAAAATTAACATGGAAACACAAACTTTAAATGGCACAATGGTCCAGGTAGACCTAATTGATAGCTATAGGACATTTCATCCCAAAACAATGTCAATTTCACCTTTTTTCTCAAGTGTACATGGAACCTTTCTCCGGAATAGATCACATCCTAGGCCATAAATCTAGCCTTGGTAAATTCAAAAAAATTGAAATCATTCCAGTCATCTTTTCTTCTGACCACAATGCAGTAAGATTAGATCTCCATTACAGGAAAAAAAAACTTTGAAAAATTCAAACATATGGAGGCTAAATAACATGCTGTGAATAACCAACAAATCATAGAAGAAGTCAAAAAAGAAATAAAAATATGCATAGAAACGAATGAAAATGAAAACAAAACAACCCAAAACCTATGGGATACTGTAAAAGCACTGCTAAGGGGAAGGTTCATAGCAATACAGGCTTACCTCAAGAAAACAAGAAAAAAAGTTGAATAAATAACCTAACTCTACACCTAAGCAACTAGAGAAGGGAGAAATGAAGAACCCCAGCGTTTGTAGAAGGAAAGAAATCTTAAAAATTAGGGCAGAAATAAATGCAAAAGAAACAAAAGAGACCATAGCAAAAATCAACAAAAGCCTAAAAGCTAGTTTTTGAAAAGGTAAATAAAATTGACACACCATTAGCCAGACTCATCAAGAAACAAAAGGGAGAAGAGCTAAATCAACAAAGTTAGAAATGAAAATGGAGAGATCACAACAGAGAACTCTGAAATACAAAGGATCATAAGAGACTACTACCAGCAGCTCTATACCAATAAAAATGGGCAACTTAGAAGAAATGGACAAAATACTTAGAAAAAGTATAACTTTCCAAAACTGAACCAGGAAGAAATAGAAGATCTTAACAGACCCATCACAAGCATAGAAATTGAAACTGTAATCAGAAATCTTCCAGCAAACAAAAGCCCAGGACCAGATGGCTTCACAGCTGAATTCTACCAAAAATTTAGAGAAGAGCTAACAACTATCTTACTCAAAATCTTCCAGAAAATTGGCAGAAGGTAAACTTCCAAACTCATTCTATGAGGCCACCATCATCCTAATACCAAAAACCAGGACAAAGATGCCACAAAAAAAAAGAAAACCACAGGCCAATATCTCTGATGAACATAGATACAAAAATCCTTAACAAAAGCCTAGCATACAGAATCCAACAAACATATTAAAAAGATCATACAACATGACCAAGGGGGCTTTATCCCAGGAAATGCAAGGATTCTTTAATATCCACAAATCAATTGATGTAATACACCACATTAACAAACTGAAATATAAAAACCATATGATTATCTCAATAGATGCAGAAAAGTCTTTGACAAAATTCAACAACCATTAATGATAAAAACTCTCCAGAAAGCAGGCAAAGAAGGAACATTCAGTTCAGTTCAGTTCAGTTCAGTTGCTCAGTCTTGTCTGACTCTTTGTGACCCCATGAATCACAGCACGCCAGGGCTCTCTGTCCTCACAAACTCCCAGAGTTTACTCAAACTCATGCCCATCGAGTCGGTGATGCCATCCAACCATCTCATTCCTCTGTTGTCCCCTTCTCCTCTTGCCCCAATCCCTGCCAGCGTTAGGGTCTTTTCCAACGAGTCAACTCTTCACATGAGGTGCCCAAAGTATTGGAGTTTCAGCTTCAGCATCAGTTCTTCCAATGGACACCCAGGACTTATATCTTTCAGGATGGAACTGGTTGGATCTCCTTGCAGTCCAAGGGACTCCCAAGAGTCTTCTCCAACACTACAGTTCAAAAGCATCAAGTTTTTGACTGCTCAGCTTTCTTCACAGTCCAACTCTCACATCCGTACATGACCACTGGAAAAAACCATAGCCTTGACCAGACGGACCTTTGTTGGCAATGTATTATCTCTGCTTTTTAATATGCTATCTAGGTTGGTCATAACTTTCCTTCTAAGGGAGTGTCTTTTAATTTCATGGCTGCAGTCACCATTCTGCAGTGATTTTGGAGCCCCCAAAAAATAAAGTCTGACCCTGTTTCCACTGTCTCCCCATCTGTTTCCCATGAGGTGATGGGACAAGATGCATGATCTTAGTTTTCTGAATGTTGAAGCTTTAAGCCAACTTTTTCACTTCCTCTTTCACTTTCATTTCAAGAGGCTTTTTTTAGTTCTCTCTTCACTTTCTGCCATTAAAGTGGTAGTCATCTGCCTATCTGAGGTTATTGATGTTTCTCCCAGCAATCTTATTCCAGCTTGTGCTTTATCCAGCCCAGCATTTTCATGATGTACTCTGCATATAAGTTAAATAAGCAGAGTGACAATATTACAGCCTTGACGTTCTTCTTTTCCTATTTGGAACCAGTCTGTTGTTCCATGTCCAGTTACTAACTGTCACTTCCTGACTGCATACAGGTTTCTCAAGAGGAGGCAGGTCAGGTGGTCTGGTATTCCCATCTCCTTCAGAATTTTCCACAGTTTATTGTGATCCACACAGTCAAAGGCTTTGGGATAGTCAATAATGGAGAGAATGGATGTTTTTCTGGAATTCTCTTGCTTTTTCAATGATCCAGCATATATTGGCAATTTGATCTCTGGTTCCTCTGCCTTTTCTAAAAACCAGCTTGAACATCTGGAATTTCTTGGTTCATGTATTGCTGAAGCTTGGCTTTGGAAATTTTGAGCATTACTTTATTAGCATGTGAGATGAGTGCAATTGTGCAGTAGTTTGAGCATTCTTTGGGATTGCCTTTCTTAGGGATTGAATGAAAACTGGACATTTTCCAGTCCTGTGGCCACTGCTGAGTTTTCCAAATTTGCTGGCATATTGAGTGCAGCACTTTACAGCATCATTTTCAGGATTTGGAAATAGCTCAACTGGAATTCCATTCATGTCCATTA
This sequence comes from Odocoileus hemionus, assembly GCA_020976825.1. Classification (NCBI taxonomy): domain Eukaryota; kingdom Metazoa; phylum Chordata; class Mammalia; order Artiodactyla; family Cervidae; genus Odocoileus; species Odocoileus hemionus. Next base: position 27,366 of record JAJLRB010005500.1, on the reverse strand, counting down.
GCTTCGTTCATAGTGATGCTTTCTAAGGCCCACTTGACTTCAATTCCAGGATGTCTGGCTCTAGGTGAGTGATAGTGATTATCTGGGTGATGAAGATCTTTTTTGTACAGTTCTTCTGTGTATTCTTGCCACCTCTTCTTAATATATTCTGCTTCTGTTAGGTCCATACCATTTCTGTCCTTTATTGAAACCCATCTTGGCATGAAAAATGTTCCCTTGGTATCTCTAATTTTCTTGAAGAGATCTCTAGTCTTTCCCATTCTGTTGTTTTCCTCTATTTCTTAGCATTGATCCCTGAGGAAGGCTTTCTTATCTCTCCTTGCTATTCTTTGGAACTCTACATTCAAATGGGAATATCTTTCCTTTTCTCCTTTGCTTTTCACTTCTCTTCTTTTTCAAAGCTATTTGTAAGGCTCCTCAGACAACCATTTTGCCTTTTTGCATGTTTATTTTCCAGGGGGATGGTCTTGATCCCTGTCTTCCTGGTCAATGTCACGAATCCTCCATCCATAGTTCATCAGGCACTCTGTCTATCAGATATAGTCCCTTAAATCTATTTCTCATTCCACTGTATAGTCATAAGGGATTTAATTTAGGTCATACCTGAATGGTCTAGTGGTTTTTCCTACTTTCTTCAATTTAAGTCTGAATTTGGCAATAAGGAGTTCATGATCTGAGCCACAGTCAGCTCTGGTCTTTTTTTTTTTGACTGACTGTATAGAGCTTCTCCATCTTTGGCTGCAAAGAATATAATCAATCTGATTTCAGTGTTGACCATCTGGTGATTTCATGTGTAGAGTCTTATCTTGTGTTGTTGGAAAGAGGGTGTTTGCTATGACCAGTGTGTTCTCTTGGCAAAAAACTCTATTAGCCTTTTCCTGAATCATTCTGTATTCCAATGCCAAAATTTGCCTGTTACTCAGGTGTTTCTTGACTTCATACTTTTGCATTCCAGTCCCTCTATAATGAAAAGGATGTCTTTTTTGGGTATTAGTTCTAATACAGGTCTTGTAGGTCTTCATAGAACAGTTTAATTTAGCTTCTTCAATATTACTGCTTGGGGCATAGGGCTTGGATTACCGTGATATTGAATGGTTTTGCCTTGGAGATGAACAGAGATCATTCTGTCATTTTTGAGATTGCATCCAAATACTGCTTTTAAGATGTTTAGGGGCCAACTAATTCACAGATGATTTGATTTTGAAAAGAGACTATCTTATGTTCACTTTTAATGAAAGTAATTGACTTTTGATGTTTTTCGGCAAAAAAAGCACACTGTGACTCTGAGTATAAAATGACTAATATTTTCACTGGTAAACGTGTTGCTAAAATAATTAAGTAGCTGTACTTGACTTATCTATCTTTACTAAAGGAGAACAATCATTTTATGTTGAAGAGTCAATGGCCTACAAGCTACTGTGAGCAATCTTCCTTTTTTCAGTTGTGCTCAGACATTCAGTCATGTTCTGATCTTTGTATGTCTGTAGGCCATCAGGCCTGGAGGGTTGCCCATGGTCTCCTCAGGTATCTTCCTGACTCAGGGATCAAACCTCCTGTCTCCTGAACTGGTAAAGGATTTCTTTACCTCTAGCGCCACCTAGGAAGCCCTTCAGGATGGCAAACAATCATGTACACTCATGGAATATTCAGTCATTGTATGGCAAACTCAATTTAATGTTGTAAAGTTAAAATAAATAATTTATTTTAAAAAATCACTTATTTAAAAACAAAATTGTATTTTGTAATTTTCAGGTCATGCTTATCATTTTTTCTTGTGTTTGTTGAAATATTAATATTGTAAAGAATTTCAATCTAAAATGGAGCCAGGGTGGGAGGGAGCAAGATAAAAAATGAAATCTCATGCAACCATGCCCTCAAGGACAGACACAAAACTTAAGGACTGATAAATGATTTGCTGTAAATATGTGATTTATAGAAAACTAGTATTTCTTAAATGAGAGAGAGCTGGGTCAGGTGTCGCATCACATCAACCTCAGGAAATTTCCTTCATGGTTTCCAAGGGATGAACAACAACAACAAACAAAATTATCCAGTCGAGGCTGGTCTCAAACAAATAAGCTGAAAATGAGTTTGTTTGTCTGGCATGGACACGGTTTTGTGCTGAGTGGGAAATTAGCAAAGTGGTCTCTCCACTTGTTTTTTATTAAAAAAAACTAAACTGAAGTCTCCCTTCTTTATGTTCCTGCCCATAAATACAGCTAACCACGAAACCCTCAACAGGATTACTTGTTGCTTGCTATATATTTTCACATCTGAAATGCAATTCCTCTGCTATTCTTGAATAGTCTCATCCTTTTAAAAATTTTATTTTCTTTTAATTAAAGGATAACTGTTTTACAAAACTGTGTTGGTTTCTGCCATACATCATGAATCAGCCATAGGTATACATATGTTCCATCCTCTTGGTCCTTCCCTCCCACTCATTCCACCCCTTGAAGGGAGTTAACAAAATCATCTTTTTCGAGGCCATACTTTCAGGACCAGTTCAGGTTAAGATTCAGTTGCTCAGTCATGTCTGACTATTTGGTGACCCCATGAATTGGAACTACAGTTATGGCTGTTCTTCCCTGGTCCAGCTCTGACTACCAGGGATTGACTCAAAATTCATGTCATTATTTGAGTCTGGGAAGCAAGTCAACTCATCGCATCCTCGGTCATTCCACCTTCTCCTCCTGCCCTTCTAATCATTCCCAGCATCAGAGTCTGTTCCAATGAGTCAGTTCTTTGCATAAGGTCTGCCAAAGTATTGGAGTTTCTGCTTCAGCATCCAGTCCTTCCAATGAATACTTCAGGACTGATTCTCCTTTAGGGATTGAGGTGATTTGATCTACCTTGCAGTCCAAGGACTCTCAAGGAGTCCTTCAACTTCACAGTTCATTAGCATCATTTCTTTGGTGATCTGCCTCAGTTTCCCTTATCCATGTTTGGTCAGTAAAGCTGTGTCTTTATAAAATAACAGCGATTTAAAACATTATATTATTAAGGAATCTAGAGCAATTCTATGGGGGGGGGAAGGGAGCTAAGATGGCAGAGGAAGGCAGGAAGAGGACGGGGAGACCATTTTCTCCCTCACAAATTCATCGAAAGATCATTTGAAACGCTGAGCATAATGCACACAAAGCAACTTTTCTGATCACTAGCAGAGGAATATCAGGTGCCAGACCAGAAAAGCAGCCCATTGTCCATTCGAAAGGAGGTAGGACAAAAGACTAAAAGATAAAAAGAGAGACAAAGAGTTAGGGATGGAGAATCTACGTACCGGGAAGGGAGTCATAATAGAGGAAGTTTCCAAACACAGGAACCCTCTCACTGGTGGGATCTGGGGGAAGTTTTTCAATCTCGGAGGGCAACCTAACTGGGAGGAAAAATAAATAAAACCCACAGATTACATGCCAAACAAGCATACTCCCAGCAGAAAAGTACCCCAGATGCTCAGCATCCGCCACCCAGCGCAAGTGGGGGCCTGAACGGAGAAGAGCAGGCAATACTGCTTAGGGTAAGGACTGGGACTGATGGCCCTGAGAGCAATTGTGGGAGCTAAGGAGACATAGAAAACTTAAACTGTGGGATAGAAAGACAGAGCAATTAACCTGGGGGGGAAAAAAACTAAATTTATGCACAGCCGACCAATTCCCAGAACAAAGGACTGAGTGAAATACCAGAGAAAAGCTAGTGGTATGGACCTGCCCATCCCCACACGGGAGGCAGATGCAGGGGGGAGGGGAAAGGGGCAAGCACAGCCCCAGAGACAGCATCCCCTACCAAACTGCAAACCAGGCATCCAGTCCTCTAACCAAAGATCTTCCTGAGATTCTGGAAGGTGGATATCTGCTGGGGCGGAAGGGAGGGGTCGGAGCTAGAGACCAGCTTCCCTAGAACAGACACAAAGTCGCACTTGGACCGTGACGCCACTGGAAACTGAGGCTAGGGACCAGCGTAGGTAGATAAGCAGCTGCACCGCACGCCGGCGAAGTGTGCCTCATCAAGCTCCTGGCGGCCTGAGGCTTGCTCGGGCCAGGGTAAGGCAACAAAACGCAGGCCCAACTGAGTCGGCATCTATCGTGGAGTACCACAAAAAACCTGAACCTGAGCGGCTTTTTTTAGGGCTGGAAGTCGCGTGCTATCCTCAGGGCCGCTCCCTATAGAGTCAGCCTGGAGCATGAGGCAGTGTAGACGGGGAAAGCACACACCACCCGCCCCAACGCCGGGCGGCAAACCCAGTGTGGCCGGAACACTGCGATGTGCACTCCCCAAAAAGCCCCAGTGGACATTTGTCTGCAGCGCCCCACCCTCCCCGCAGCACGACTGAACAATTGAACCTGAAACCAAGAGACCACCTCTGCCCGCTTCGTGTCAGGCGGAAATTAGACCACTGAAGAAACTGCATAACAGAATTCAAAAAAACAAAGGGACACCGCTTCAGAAGTAGACCGGTTGCTAACAGGATTAAAATCCTGTAGTTAACACCTAAATACACTGGAAGGGGCCTATAGATATCGAGAAGTGTAAGCTGGAACAAGGAGCTATCTGAAACTGAACTGAACCCTACACTGCCAGGACAACAGCTCCCAGAGAAATTCCTAAATATATTTTTACTAATTAAAAAAATTTTTTCTTAAAAAAATTTTTTCTTTTTCACCCTATATTCGTGAAAATTTTTTTTCATCTATTATTTACTATTTTTTTTAAATTTTTCCCATTTATTTTTCTTTAAATGTCTATTACTCCTTAATTTTCTATTACTCCTTAAATTTCATTTTCTTTTATTTACGTCCCCTCTACTATAACCTTGCAAAAAAAAGACCCTATTTTTAAAGATCGAACTTCATATATATTTCGTAATTTATTTGTGTTGGTTTTGTTTTTTAATATTGTATTTTTAAGAGTCTAACCTCTACTCTAGATTTTTAATCTTTTGATTTTTCAGTATTTGATATAAATTTTGGACAATTAAGAATCCAAACTTCAGTACCGCAATTAATATCAGGAGTGTGTGATTATTAGTCTCTCAGTCCTCCAGTTTGACTCTCCTTTTTCTCACCCCAGATCACACTCTATCTCCTCCTCCCTCCCTTCTCTTCTCAATCCAATTCTGTGAATATCTTTGGATGATCTCTAATAACTAAGGAGACCACATATGACAACAGCGAGTAGTTTACCAAGGATTCTGTCCTCTCTCCTTCTTGAGTCCCCCCTTTTTCGTCCTCCTGCTCATCTCTATCACCCCCTCCCTCTCCATCTTCTTCATGTAACTGATGAAACTACTCTGGTGGTCCCTCGCGGTGGAGAATCTTTTACACCATTAAACCTAGAAGTTTTATTATCCAGTGCATGTATCAGTTGGAGAAGCCTTGGAGGCTACTGGAAGAATAAGACTGAATATCCAGAGGCAGGAGACTTAAGGCCCAAAACACTGAGACTACCAGTAGAAACTCCAGACTGACAGGGGAACATTAAATAATAAGAGCATCGTCCAAAAGCATCCCATAACCTAAACCGAAACAAACACCCACCCAAGAAGCTAATAAAGTTCCAAAGCAAGACATATCATGCAAATGCTCCAGCAACGGCAGAAACATAGCCCCTCAGCATCCAATATACAGGCTGCCCAAAGTTCCACACCAAATAAATTAGACCCATCACCATAAACTCATTAGTGGACACGTCCATTGCACTCCAGAGAGAAGAAATCCGGTTTCCATGCACTCAAAAACACTGACGCAAGCTATCCTTAACCAAGAAACGCTTGACAAGCCAATGCGTCCAAACCCACCCACTAGGAAAAGACCCCCCCCCGTTCCACAATATAAAAAGGAACCACAGACCACCAGAAATACAGAAAGGCCACTCCCCAAACACAGCAAGATCTATCTAACAAGATGAAAAGGCAGAGAAATACCGCAAGGCAGGTAAAGGAACATGAAAAATGGCCCACCAAGCAAACAAAAGAGGAGGAGATAGGGAATCTACCTGAAAAAGAATTTAGAATAATGATAATAAAAAATGATCCAAAATCTGAAAACAAAATGGAGTTACAGATAAATAGCCTGGAGACAAAGAATTGAGAAGATGCAAGAAATGTTTAACAAGGACCTAGAAGAAATAAAAAAAGAGTCCAATTAAAATGAATAATGCAATAAATGAGATCAAAAACACTCTGGGAGGGAACCAAGAGTAGAATAACACGGAGGGTTTTCAGAAGATAGGATAAGTGAGGTAGAAGATAAAATGGTGGAAATAAATGAAGCAGAGAGGAAAAAAGAAAAAAAATCAAAAGAAATGAGGACAACCTCAGGGACCTCTGGGACAATGTGAAACTCCCCAACATCTCGAATCATAGGATCCCCAGAAGAAGAAGACAAAAAGAAAGGCCATGAGAAAAATACTCGAGCCCTGAGATAATAGCTGAAAACTAGAAAACTTCCCTAAAATGGGGAAGGAAATATTACACCCATTAAGTCCAAGAAACCCAGAGAGTCCCAAAACAGGATAAACCCAAGGCGAAACACCCCAAGACACATATTAATCCAAATTAACAAAGATCAAACACAAAGAACAAAATATTAAAAGCAGCAAGGGAGAAACAACAAATAACACACAAAGGGATTCCCATAAGGATAACAGCTGATCTATCAATAGAAACTCTTCAGGAGCCAGAAGGGAATGGCAGGACAATACTTAAAGTAATGAAAGAGAATAACCTACAACCCAGATTACTGTAACCCAGCAAGGATCTCATTCAGATATGAAGGAGAATTCAAAAGCTTTACAGACAAGCAAAAGCTGAGAGAATTCAGCACCACCCAACCAGCTCTTCAAACAAATGCTAAAGGATCTTCTCTAGACAGGAAACACAGAAAAGTGGTATAAATGTGAACCCCAAAACAACAAAAGTAAATGGCAACGTGGACCATACCTATCAATAATTACCTTAAATGTAAATGGGTTGAATGCCCCAACCAAAAGACAAAGGCTGGCTGAATGGATACAAAAGCAAGACCCCTATATATGCTGTCTACAAGAGACCCACCTCAAAACAAGGGACACATACAGACTGAAAGTGAAGGCTGGAAAAAAATATTTCCACTGCAAACGGAGACCAAAAGAAAGCAGGAGTTGCAATACTCATATCAGAATAAAATAGACTTTAAAATAAAGGCTGTGAAAAGAGACAAAGAAGGACACTACATAATGATCAAAGATCAATCCAAGAAGAAGATATAACAATTATAATTATATATGCACCCAACATAGGAGCACTGCAATATGTAAGCAAATGCTAATGGAGTATGAAAGAGGAAATTAATAATAACACAATAATAGTAGGAAGACTTTAATACCCCACTCACAACTATGGATAGATCAACTAAACAGAAAATGAACAAGGAAACACAAACTTTAAATGACACAATGGACCAGCTAGACCTAAACTGATATCTATAGGACATTTTCACCCCAAAACAATCAACTTCACCTTTTTCTCAAGTGCACACAGAACCTTCTCCAGAATAGATCACATCCTGGGCATAAATCTAGTCTTGGTAAACTCAAAAAAATTGAAATCACTCCAGTCATCTTTTCTGACCACACATATGCAGTAAGATTAGATCTCAATTACAGGGAAAAAAAAACTATTAAAAAATTCCAACATATGGAGGCTAAATAACACGCTTTCTGAATAACCAATAAATCATAGGAAGAAATCAAAAAAGAAATCAAAATAATGAATAGAAATGAAATGAAAATGAAAACACAACAACCCAAAACCTATGGGACACTGTAAAAGCAGTGCTAAGGGGAAGATTCATAGCATTACAGGCCTACCTCAAGAAACAAGAAAAAACAAGGTCAAATAAATTACCTAACTCTACACCTAAAGCAACTAGAGAAGAATAAATGAAATGAAGAACCCCAGGGGGTTAGTAGAAGGAAAGAAATCTTAAAAATTAGGTGGGCAGAAATAAATTGCAAAAGAAACTAAAGAGACCATAGCAAAAATCAACAAAGCTAAAAGCCTGGTATTTTTGAAAAAATAAATAACAAAATTGACAAACCATTAGCAAGACTCATTAAGAAAACAAAGGGAGAAGAACCAAATTAAACAAAATTAGAAATGAAAATGGAGAGATCACAACAGACAACACTGAAATACAAAGGATCATAAGAGACTACTTACCAGCAGCTCTATGCCAATAAAATGGACAACTTGGAAGAAATGGACAAGTTCTTAGAGAAGTATAACTTTCCAAAACTGAACCAGGAAAGAAATAGAAGATCTTAACAAACCCATCACAAAGCAAGGAAATTGAAACTGTAATCAGAAATCTTCCAGCAAACAAAAGCCCAGGACCAGATGGCTTCACAGCTGAATTCTACCAAAAAATTTAGAGAAGAGCTAACACCTATCTTACTCAAACTCTTCCAGAAAATTGCAGAAGAAGGTAAACTTCCAAACTCATTCTATGAGGCCACCATCACCCTAATTTCAAAACCATACAAAGATGCCACAAAAAAAGAAAACTACAGGCCAATATCACTGATGAACATAGATGCAAAAAAATCCTTAACAAAATTCTAGCAAACAGAATCCAACAACATATTAAAAAAAATCATACACCATGACCAAGTGGGCTTTATTATCCAGGAATGCAAGGATTCTTTAATATCTGCAAAATCAATCAATGTAATACACCACATTAACAAATTGAAAGATAAAAACCTTATGATTATCTCAATAGATGCAGAAAAAGCCTTTGACAAAATTCAACATCCATTTATGATTAAAACTCTCCAGAAAGCAGGAATAGAAGGAACATACCTCAACATAATAAAAGCTATATATGACAAACCCACAGCAAGCATCACCCTCAATGTGAAAAATTGAAAGCATTTCCCCTGAAATCAGGAACAAGACAAGGGTGCCCACTCTCACCACTACTATTCAACATAGTTTTGGAAGTTTTGGCCACAGCAATCAGGGCAGAAAAGAAGTAAAAAAGGAATCCAGATAGGAAAAGAAGAAGTGAAAACTCTCTCTGTTTGCAGATGAACATGATCCTCTACATAGAAAAACCCTAAAGACTCTACCAGAAAATTACTAGAGCTAATCAACGAATACAGTAAAGTTGCAGGATATAAAATTAACACACAGAAATCCCTTGCATTCCTATACACTAACAATGAGAAAACAGAAAGAGAAAATTAAGGAAACAATACCATTCACCATTGCAACAAAAAGAATAAAATACTTAGGAGTATATCTACCTAAAGAAACAAAAGACCTATACATAGAAAACTATAAAACACTGATGAAAGAAATCAAAGAGGACACAAAAACAGATGGAGAAATATACCGTGTTCATGGATTGGAAGAATCAATATTGTCAAAATGGCTATACTACCCAAAGCAATCTATAGATTCAATGCAATCCCTATCAAGCTACCAATGGTATTTTTCACAGAACTAGAACAAATAATTTCACAATTTGTATGGAAATACAAAAAACCTCGAATAGCCAAAGTAAATCTTGAGAAAGAAGAATGGAACTGGAGGAATCAACCTGCCTGACTTCAGGACTCTACTACAAAGCCACAGTCATCAAGACAGTATGGTACTGGCACAAAGACAGAAATATAGATCAATGGAACAGAATAGAAAGCCCAGAGATAAATCCATGAACCTATGGACACCTTATCTTCGACAAAGGAGGCAAGGATATACAATGGAAAAAAAGACAACCTCTTTAACAAGTGGTGCTGGGAAAACTGGTCAACCACTTGTAAAAGAATGAAACTAGAACACTTTCTAACACCATACACAAAAATAAACTCAAAAATGGATTAAAGATCTAAATGTAAGACCAGAAACTATAAAAAACTCCTAGAGGAGAACATAGGCAAAAACACTCTCTCCGACATAAATCACAGCAGGATCCTCTATGACCCACCTCCCAGAATATTTAGAAATAAAAGCAAAAATAAAACAAATGGGACCTAATGAAACTTAAAAGCTTTTGCACAACAAAGGAAAACTATAAGCAAGGTGAAAAGACAGCCCTCAGATTGGGAGAAAAAATAATAGCAAACGAAGCAAACAGACAAAGGATTAATCTCAAAAATATACAAGCAACTCCTGAAGCTCAACTCCAGAAAAATAAATGACCCAATCAAAAAATGGGCCAAAGAACTAAACAGACATTTCTCCAAAGAAGACATACAGATGGCTAACAAAACACATGAAAAGATGCTCAACATCACTCATTATCAGAGAAATGCAAATCAAAACCACAATGAGGTACCATTACACGCCAGTCAGGATGGCTGCTATCCAAAAGTCTACAAGCAATAAATGCTGGAGAGGGTGTGGAGAAAAGGGAACCCTCTTACACTGTTGGTGGGAATGCAAACTAGTACAGCCACTATGGAAAACAGTGTGGAGATTTCTTAAAAAACTGGAAATAGAACTGCCATATGACCCAGCAATCCCACTTCTGGGCATACACACCGAGGAAACCAGATCTGAAAGAGACACATTGCACCCCAATGTTCATCGCAGCACTGTTTATAATAGCCAGGACATGGAAGCAACCTAGATGCCCATCAGCAGACGAATGGATAAGGAAGCTGTGGTACATATACACCATGGAATATTACTCAGCCATTAAAAAGAATTCATTTGAATCAGTTCTAATGAGATGGATGAAACTGGAGCCCATTATACAGAGTGAAGTAAGCCAGAAAGATAAAGACCAATACAGTATACTAACACATATATATGGAATTTAGAAAGATGGTAATGATAACCCTATATGCAAAACAGAAAAAGAGACACAGATGTACAGAACAGACTTTTGGACTCTGTGGGAGAAGGAAGGGTGGGATGTTTCAAGAGAACAGCATCGAAACATGTATATTATCTAGGGTGAAACAGATCACCAGCCCAGGTTGGATGCATGAGACAAGTGCTCGGGGCCTGGTGCACTGGGAAGACCCAGAGGGATGGGTGGAGAGGGAGGTGGGAGGGGGGATCTGGGATGGGGAATACATGTAAATCCATGGCTGATTCATGTCAATGTATGACAAAAACCACTACAATATTGTAAAGTAATTAGCCTCCAACTAATAAAAATAAATGGAAAATGGATAGAAAACAATTATTCATCTGAAGATTTACTAAAATCAAAATCTGTATATCTGTTATGTAAATCTGATCCCAGTATAATACACCAGAAATAAACTACTAGTGATACAAAGTATGATGATCAAGTGTATGTGTAATTGGCTTTCTCGTGAGCTCTTACTGTACACACATATATTAAGTCCGACCTTCTCTTTAGAATTATCTGTATTAGTAATTTTACGCACAATCCTTTATCGGTACCATCGGCCGTATAGGTTTATATTAGACACCCACTTTGACTTACGCCAAAGGTGCAGGCAGCTACTTTGATTTGCCTGGGCAATGTTGCTAGATGCTTAACCGTAAGTGGGAAAACTTTTTGCGCCTGTGTTGATGACAAGAGTGGATTTTTGTCATCCCAGCCACCAAGCATTCCATGCTTCATTTCATCGCTGTATACATCAGGTTTATTACGACTTGCTTGTGCTCAATTTTATGTAACTCAACTACTCATTTGCATTTTATCCAAGCGCTCTCTTGAGGGCCTGGATGGACAGGAAACAACTAACCTGGCCTTTGTCGAACCACACATGATGAAATTGAATGGAACGGCAAAATTGGGAAAGCTAATTGCGGTTAAGGAGGTAAAAGCGAGAAATCATATGTGACATAATCTAGAACAGTCACATAACTAATCTATTCATATTTTTCACTTTTCGCATTCAAATCTTTTTGATTTTTCCTTATTACAATTACTTTTTAACTTACTTCTTGTTTTGAATTTACTATTCCATTTCAACATCCTCATCCAAGTATACAGTCTCAAAGCCTATCTTCATCATAACTAATAAAATATCTGTAAGGTTTTTATATATGTTACCACTTCTACGGATTTAATCGAAATTATACTTTAATTTCACTTTTACTGTGCATTTTGGTTTTCCTTCTCTTTTCAATATTTAAAATTTAAAAGGTGGATCTGCTTCAACTCATTCCTGTCACCTTCATCATTGTGAACCCCCACTCCCCATAAGCACTATTGCAGCATCACATGAGAAGCTCCTTCCAGGCCAAGAATCACTAGGAAGCTACGGGTAAGCCTGTTACCTCTTTCTTCCATGGGGATCATTTCCACAACACAAGGGGTTCTAAACCCAAGTGCTATCAACTGCCAATTCGGCACATACGTGTTGTGATACTACATTCTACAAGCATGAATAGGCATAGAAAATACAAGTCACCAGGGAACTAATATATGGGGAAGTGCCCATAGGCCAATAGTCCCTTCAATAATCTTAAGTGGATCTCACCCCACACCCAGGTAGCTCAAACCAAGGGTAGGATACAATCGGCAACTCTTATGCAAGAATTGCCAATGAAGTGCGCACTAGTCAACTTTAGCACTCGATGCTAATCATGCCTTACTCAGGTTATGACATAAGCCATGATAATTTAACTAATTATAGGATTGATAAGAGTTCAAACTTTGAATTACACGTCGCACAAATTTCACTCACGTAATTATATGCGCATTCGTTTGAATCTTTCTTTATGAACGGGGGAACCTCAGGATATATGCATCGCAACTCCTGAGGAAGTAGAGGGAAATTGAGGGAACCCAGAATAACATTTCCATGTGGATTGATATCCAATATCTTCTCTGATTCAAGAAATACAGCGAACTCGTTATACACTGTTTGAACAACAAGTAAGTTTCACAGGAGATATAACTCATCTTCAGATGCTATACAAAAAATAGATAATGGTGGAGTTAAGTCCAATATGGTTTTTATAAAAGAAACTATAAGGAAAATTTTAAAATTTTATGGTAAATTAATTGCACTTATTACTTAAGCCGTGGTTTCTTAATGTTTCATTGCAGGAGAATACATAAATTGTGAAAGACCTAGCGACTCTCTTATGATTGAGACGAATCCGTTCTAAATTTTTGCTATTAATGCCTTGAATAAACCTTGCACTATGGGACAAGATGCTAGTGCATAGATGCATTGAAGGCCATGTAGATGCATGTGAGGGGGTGTGGAAGGGAGGGTGCGTTGTGTTGTGTGAAAGACTCACTCGATATCAGCTAACCAAATAGGCGAAAAAAAAATAAAAAAAAATAAAAAAAATCAAATAAAATATGAGAGAAAGTGGGTCGGTGTAACTTGCGTGCATCATATATAATTTTCCTTAGGCCAATGCGGTGTCAATAATGATTACCATAAAACTATAATTAAAGACTAGAATAGGAATTTTTCATATATCATAGACAAATATCTTCATATCATAGGATATGCCTCTACTGAAACATTAGCTTTTCTATGTAAGGGGAATTTGCATTGACCTAAACACGTTTTCTGTATTAAAAAGTCAAAAAATAGTGGCTCAATTTGTGCGTTTCCACTAAGCGTGAGGCAGTGACTGTCACGCGCCTTCATGAGGTCTTGGTGTGGTGGTATATCACACCAAAAGTCTCTGCTTCAAATGGGGATGTTCAGTGCTAGGACCGGGGGCTTACGGGCGGATACTTATCTTCTCATTACATGCTGTCAGTGACATCAGTGAACAATATCTGTGAACATACAGTCTACTACTGAATACATTCTTATGTTACATTTTCTTTAGTTACCCCCCCCCCCCCCCCCCCCCCCCCCCCCCCCCCCCCCCCCCCCCCCCCGAGGGGGGAATGCATCTCAGGATGATAACTCGTGTTACACCAGCTGTGAGTTCATGGGTACCGTCTGGCGGTATTGGGAGTCTGACTATCTGGGCACTCAGTCTGCCATATTACGTTGGGCGCTAGCAGTCTTCCTTCTCCTCTTTTTATTTAAAAGCCTGTTACTTTGTACGTCCATATCAATGTTTAAAAATGCAAATCAACCTCGTTGTCCAGATCGACATCTGTTATAATCAACTTTTTAATATCAGGTTTAAGGGATAGCACAAATATATAGTTAAAAGAAACAATACCTTATAAATATTTTTAGATCTTCTTTACCTCCTTCGGTGTAGTCTGTTCTCATTTGATTTACAAAAATTCACATCGTTTGTGATTAGACAAGCTCAAAAATTGTTTTTCCCCATCTTGGGATTTACTTCATTCAAGCTTCATACTTTCAGCCATGTCTATTTGTATTTTTCTTTATGTACAATAATCAGACATTCAGCGTTGAGGAGAGTAATCTAGCATCTACATTTGTGTTGGAGTTGTGAGGTGTAGGCTTTAGTCGGTTGGGATGGGTCGGTGGGGGGTGGTGGCTGCTTTTTGAGGGGGATTGTTTAAATTATTAACTCTATAATACAAAAATAATGTAAATTTTTGCTAATATATCCAAACCTCTCTCTGTTATTATCTAGATTGAGCTAATTATTTAAAATATATAAAATAAAATAATATTAAAAAAAAAAAAATTTAAATAACAAAAAAAAAAAAATTAAATCCTATTAATTGTATTAGATATATAAAACAAAAAAGGACAAAACAAAAACTTAAAAATTATATGTTGATATTGGGTGTTTGAGATGCACCTTCAAAGAAGCTAATTGCTAAAAGTTAATAGCCTCATTTCATATAAGACCACATGGGATAGTTTGCCTTACAAAAAGCATCTAAAGAGAAGACCAACTTCATCCTGAAAATGCCAAGAGACGCAGAACATGCAGTTTATGTGCTTGTTTTTTTACGTTTGATGTAGCTCTTGGGAAACTAGTGACTTTGCTTTTACAAAGGTATGCTTTGGATCACTCACCTATTCCGCCTTTACCAAAAATACTTTGATATGTCCCAATATTTAGTTTTAATTGTGCTTTCATGCTTTATTTCCCGTCTGGAGTTAATTCTACCAATTCCAACTATGTTCCCATATAACAGATATGAAATGCAACGAGTGGAATTGACGTAAAATTTGGGCGATCCTAAAACAAAATAATGCATACCTTTCAAGCGTTTCACTTAGCTTCAAGTTGCTATAAAATGATGCTGAAAATATATAATAAGCAAAAATATTTTAATGTTATCATACTTCATTTTTTTTTGAAAGGAAGAATATAAAATGACCATTAGAGTTACAAGGCAATATAATGGCTTAATCGGCATGCTGCTGCGGTGAAGGATTATCAGTCACCAGTTCCATGCTTTCAAACTTCTTTGACTAACACGATGAGACACCCTGCACCCCATCAGGCCCTCCTACTGCCCCTTATGCCGGATTCTCCAGGCCCTAATTAAATACTGGAAGCTGGGGTGGCATCCATGACCCTCCAACTTTAAGTTAATAGACATTAAGTCACAATACATAACTGTAAATATATTATCAAACAGAAAAACTACATCAACAATTGCTGATAAATTACACATGATTCTTAAGTCGACGGGTAACTAAAATAATAATCTTCTGTGAGAATGCACATCAAGCCTATACTTTCTATTTTTCTATTCATTTTGTAGTAGCAGAGAATCTACATTTGCCATAAAGTCCACGGAAATGACCTATTTTGGTCATTTTTAACTAGCTGACAGCATAGGCGTACTACAGTAGGTTATGTTATGAATGTAATTTTGCCTTTATTAAAACATTATATGTATCCTCTTCTTACTTCTTCACTTTTTTCCTTTATTACTTTTCCGTATTCTTCGTAATCTACGGAAGCAATAACATTGACTTCTCAGTTCAAATCTTTCGTCCCTTACTTGGAACTGGTATAAGTCATAGGTATCTGAAATTTGAATAATCCAGCCCTTTATGACCTGCTCCTCTTTCTTCTTTAGAGTAATGCCTCCTATAGTCCTGCTGGCCAATATTAAACATAGACTGAGCAACATGTTCACTGACACTGCCTGCTATTAGCCTAGAGTCACATCGATCCAACCTACTTCAATGGGCTCAGAAGAGAGAACCTATGGAAATATTATCACTGAAGCATAACCAAGGACTCGCTTGCACATACAAGCGTAGACTACTAACTCATGAAATATTAAAGCCCCCTATGAAATCATACAAAATAAGGAAAATCTTAAAGCCTCCCAGAGAAACTAAATAAAAACAATACAGAGCTACAACATCATAGCAAGTTATCTAAGTGATTAATCCCTATTTTCAATACTTCTAGGCATAAATGAATGTTAGATAAGTAACATGTTTCTCTTTAACACACTTTGTACTTAGAATGAGAGCCTATCGACCTCTTTAAAGTTTTAAAGGAATTGTTTCTTGCCTTTTATAGTGATTCTATTACCAGCATTAAAACTTAAATCGAGTAGTATCTCTACATGCAATCTCAATTAGGGCACGCAAAAAAGTCAATTTTTTGAGATTTATACAGAAGATTAACTTCAGTTAATCTATCTTCCTATTTATCTACCTTTTATCTTTATGAAAAGTTTTGTAGTCAATTACTAACACAAGCAGCCTTTAAGGAAGATAAATCATATCAGGAGAACCAATCGAAAAGATGAGAATGCAGGACCAGTTCCAGATTCATGTTCAAGTCGCTTCAGGTGTGTTCTAACGTGACTAATTTGTCGACTCCATGGACTGCAGCATGCCAGGCCTACCACAATTGTCAAGTCACCAATCTACCAAATCTTTGGAGCAATTAACTCAAACTCATGTCACATTGAGTTAACGGTGAATGCAATCGCAGACCTCTCTTGACTCATCGTTGCTCCCTCTTCTCTCATTAAACTCACCTGCCTTACATCTTGCCCACCATCAAGGCGCGCCTTTTCAAAATGCAATTGTATAGCTACCTCTTAGCATCTAGGGTTGACTCAAAGTATTTCAATGCTTTTCAGCATCAGTACTTTTTCAATGAATATACTTCTTTATCGACTGTTTCCTTTTAGGAATAAGGCATCTGTCATTGCGACTTATCCTTGCCATGTCTCTAAGGGACTCGCATATAAGTACTTTCTCAATCTTACCATACAAACGCTCCACTAAGAATACTAATTCAATCTATGCATCTTATAGCCTATTCTTCATAATAGACTACAATTTCTCACATTCCATACAGGTACTAGCAGGAAAACTATCTTCGTGCTGATATCAGCAGGAAGTGGATTAGGTTTGTCCTTGGTCATCCTCTCTCAGGGACTAATGAATTGAAGGATTTAAATCCCTACGGTGACATGGCCGACCCAGAAAACCAATCTTTATGAAGAATAAATAAGCAAGATGAGATTAAAATGTATGGTTTAAATAATCAAATCTGAAGAGGGCTACACCCAAATTATCATCAATTTCACACTGAAATCTTTTTCAAATTCTAGGCGAACAATTATATTCTCCAGACCTATGCCACAGTAAAATATCTTAGCACTTAGAAATACCAAATCACAAATGAATTTGATGCAGTATAAAATTAGTCACTCAGTACAGTGACCATCATACCACTACCAATCCATCAATGCCTGTCTCCATTATGCTAAATCCCTCTTGAACTAGTAGCTATGTTCCAACCATAGCCTCTGACCATGGGAATTCTCCAGGCTATGAGTACAGCCTACGAATGCATGCGCCATTCCTCCTATCTTGCACCGGAGGATGTTATCCCAAATATACAGAGTGCCACAATGAGGTAGCTAACTGAGATCAAAGCGCTGCATCAAGAAAATTTCTAAAATGATTATACCCGACTGTGCTACATGCTTGCCTTATTGTAATTTATTTAAACCTTTGGGCCAATTAGCCATTGCTGATTCTCTAGTACAAATATTATTACATTGAGGGTATTGATTGGACCTTAGCATGTTACACTCAAGGTTCTTAGGACAAGCTGCAAGCGTATGAAGAGTTAATCATGAGCTCCAACATGAACGATGAATTAACCAGTCAACCACACCTTTTATAACACAATGACGTCAATAAGGCAGTGCTGACAAATGCTAACGTATTAAGTCATCTGGGAAAACGATGCTTTGTTAAACTGGAAATATTACTATTCAATTTCTTGTGAACATTCTTGGAAGAACGGTATTCTCCTTTTTAATAGTTTGGTCTGTCTTCGCTGTGTATAGGCAAGCTTTCAACACACATGGAAGATCCACGAGTGTGAGCAAAGAGAGGGAACCTGACCCAATGAACAAAAATATCCTCATCTCAATACGTTCATTCATTGAGATTTTATACATATAAGTTTCCCAAATGCTTGCATCACTCGTTTGCTCCATTTGTCATCATTGACACTGATCCAGATGAGCAGCGAAACCTCTTCATGTGCTAAATAACAAATAAACAGAGTCCTAAACAATAATGAACACCATTGATAATATAGTTTTATTCCCTCATTTACTGAAATATTATATTTGCTTTAAAATTTATACATCATTTTCAAAAACATATTAGATATTAGCCCTGATTTTTATCACCTGAAAGGGTAGGTAGATATGGAGGGCGCCAAAAGAAAAATAAAAAAACCAAAAAAAGCTTCAAAATTTCCAGCGCATGGACCAGATCAATTGAAATTCACTATATTAATTCTGGGAAAATTATGGAAAAGACACACTGATTGAACGAGAATTGTTACTATTTAAAGACCTTATGAGAGAAATATAAGTGCAACTGTTGTTAAATAGCAATTATCGGTTTCTTTGAATATTGTTTATGTGTTCTGATAGCACCACATCTTGTAGGCAAATTTAAAGATAGCTTGTCATCTGCAAAGTCTAATCAAGGCCTGACGTTCTTATCTCAATACTAGCTTACTATGCAACTATTCTGTGTCTTCGGATAAATAAACAAGCCAATTTTCTTTGTTTGGCTGCTAATTTGTGCGCGCTTCAGTGCCAACGTTTCAGCGTAATTAGTCACACTAATGAGTCATGTCCGTACTCTCTTGTGGACCTATTGGAATGAAGCCCTCAGGCTCCTCTGGAATTTTCCCGAGGAAAATTTTTGTGGAATTTTCCAGGCATGAATGCTGGGGCGGTTTTCCTACTTCAGGAATCTTCCTGCCCCAGGGATCAAAACTGGGTCTCTTGCAGTCTCCTGCATTGGCAGGCAGTTCTTTGCCCTAGCGCCACCTGGGGGAAGCCCTTCCTGTGAGTGTTTACCATATTAAACTTAGAACACTGTCTTTTTAAAGTTGATTTTACTGTAATTTTAAGAACTGGTTTTTTTGTATAAAATTCAAAATGTTGGGCATCATGTGAATTATTTAGAAAGATCTTATTGTAATTTCAAGGCTAATTTAATACTCAAAAAAATATTTAATACATTTTAACAACCAAGGTTATATTTGAACAAAGAAATAGCCTGTTTATCATACAGTATATGTAAGAATTCATTTAAAGTCAGAACTATTTTCACTTATGAATTTATTATTTAAATATTCTAAGAAAGAAGTTGAAAAATCTATTATGCCTTAATTACTAATTACAGATATTCTGGCCATCTTAAGGTCTTATAAGGTCTTGAATACTAAGCATGAAAGAGTAACACATCTTTATTATTATAGGAAAACTATAAGTGCACTTTAAGTGTGAAAAAGTGTCAGCAATAAGCCTAATCTAGCTGTGTGTGTAACTACTTACAGTATTACCCGGGTGGTTTGATTAGTATTATATATATAATGACCAAATGTCGAAAAACAAGACATGCTGATGCGTTGCTGATGCTCAGTTGTGTTCATGAACTAACTTTGCACACCCTAGGGGTGGATGACTGTAGCCCCGCCAGGGTCTCCTCTGTCCATGGGATTTATTCCAGGCAAGAATACGCGGAGTGGGTTGCCATGCCCCCTCCTCCAGGGGATCTTCCCAACCCAGGGAATCGAACGCCTGTGCTCTAACGTGTGTGATCTTCTCAAACTCTCTTGCGATTGTGCCCACTGGCTGATTCTGTATGCCACTCATGCCCACCTGGAAAGCCAAAAAACCAATAGACAGAAATGGGATAAGCTGCTCAAAATAACCATTTTCGCCCTTGAGGCAAATCCCTTTCCTTCAGGTTGGGGGTTGTGTTCAGGGCTTCAGGGGTTGGATGAGCTGATAGTTGTTCTGTGCTGTGGCGACTCTCACTGCACAGATGTCAGACTGCTCTAGTGACCACCTCGTGTTTGGTGAGCTACTCCCGGGCGTTTATCATTAAAACGTTTTTCTCTGCTTGTCTCTGGCCTCCCATTGTGCTGTCCCTTGGGAAAAATCTACTAGGGCAGCTCCGCCCAGGTACCCATTTTATTCTGTGCTGTCAGTGTGTGGTGGGGGGGACCCCAGTCTTGTCTGTGTTCTGATTAGGTGGGGATTGTAGGCAGCTCTGCCAACCTAGGCTTTGGGACGAAGGTTTCACAAGGTTTTCCGTCTCTCCCGCGGTGTAGCTTTGACCTAGGATGCCTCCCTGCTCCCCCCTCCAGCGTAGGGGTTCCCTGTTCTCACACCCAGGAGCTGTAGTTTTCTACCATGACTTCAGGGAAATATAAGTGGTCCTTTTCCATGTAGACAGAGGTTTTCTTGGAGGGGAGGGAGGAGATAGATTCACAGAGAGTCCCGGCAATGCCCACCATTTGCACCCCCCGGGTGGCACACAGGTAACCTTTCCAGGACTCCCCCAGGTTTCCCCCTCAGATGATTTTCATGGAGGAAAAGCCACAAGAAGAAAAATCCCGCAGTGTTCTGCACCCCAGGATTTCACTCTCACATGGCCCCCCCCCAGGCTTTAGCAAATACGAAGTGTTCTCACTGAAACTGCTAACCAGCGTCCCCTTGACATCCGGGCGTCTGAATCAGGTGAGCAAAAGTGGGGTTTGTGTCTAGCCACCTGTAGTGCCACCTCTCTTCTAGAGAAGTGCAGTTAATTGCCTTATCAATTAAATTAGTGAATTAAAAAAATGCCCCTTCCATATTGAAATGATTTTTCCCCCCCCAAATATGTAGTCATCACATCTCCAGTTCAGGTCACTTGGTATCTTCAGTAGCAAGTCTAGCAAAAGCAGAGCCGAGAGGAGGCTCATACATGTCTTTTAAAGGACAAACCCTGGAGACTGTCATACAGAGTGAACAAGTCGGGAAGAGACCAGCCCAGGTTGGGTGCATGAGACAAGTGCTCGGGCCTGGTTCACTGGGAAGACCCAGAGGGATCGGTGGAGAGGGAGGTGGGAGGGGGACTGGATGGGGAATACATGAAATCCATGGCTAATTCATTTCAATGTATGACAAAAACTACTGTAATGATGTAAAGTAATTAGCCTCCAACTAATAAAAATAAATGGAAAAAAAAAATAAAAAAAAGAGCAGTCCAGGCATACTTCAGTAAGTCAAGCCAGCGGGACTATTTAAAGGATGCAGAAGAAGCTGGTGACCCTGGCACTCAGGGCAAAGTGCTCAGCAATGCTGTCAATCACTCAGGATCACAGGTTTTTCCGTCTCAGAATTTTTCTCAGAGATTTTAAGCTTTGAGGATGCCGTCTGAGTGGAGGGCCATTTCAGAACCCCTCCAGTCCGGGTATTTTTTTAGCAAACCCTTGATGAGTTCAGCTCATAGTTTTGATGGGCAGGTGAATCTCATTAATCTCCGTTCCTCACTATTAAACCCTAATGCTAAGCTACAGAGTAGCACACAGGCAGATTGAAAAGAACATAATATTCAGCCAGTGCATTGATAACCTCTGTCGTTTTTAGTTGATTTTCAGGCTCTGAACCCAAAAGAGTTCTCTATTATATGTCCTTCCTACCACCCTGCTCACCTTCCAGTTCCAACATGCACACTCACATGCACAAAACACACACACACACACACACACAAAATTCATCTGAAGAGAAACTGAATCACAGAATCTGGGGCTTATTTAAAATGACTGGGTAATGTTCTCCTCAGTGAGAAGACAAAATGGTGGTTTAAAGGGAAAAGCTTTACAAAAAGGCTATTTTTGTGAAAGTGGAAGTTGCTCAGTCCTGTCTGACTCTTTGCGACCCCCTGGACTATACAGACCATGGAATTCTGCAGGCCAGAAAGCTGTTCCTGTCTCCAGGGATCTTCCCACCCAGGGGTTTAACCCAGGTTTTCCCGCATTCCAGCAGATTTCTTTACCATCTAAGCTACAAGGGAAGCCCATTTGTGTGTGTGTTTGTGTGTGTGTGTGTGTGGGTGTGTGTGAAAACCCTTCAAATTGTGTAAGTTTCATAATTTATTGCTTCAAATTGTGTAAATTTAGACTCTGTGCAGGATACCCTGATATCAGAGTCAGATGTTAGAGTGGGTTTTCAGTTTGTGATAGACGGGCTGCTTGCATTTCAGGTGATGTCAGTCAGACTTTTTCCCTGCATCTGGCTACACATATTTCACAGAACTCCAGGCAGCAGACAAATTTCAACAACACAGGCAAGCAACTCTTACAACTTTCCACTAAACGTTCCGTGTGAACTGGCTCTGGGTTTGGGAAAAAGGGGAAAAAAGGAGGGTTGACAATTTGGGCTTCTTTCCTTCTGGGGTGGTCTGGTTCAGTGGAGGAATTTCACTGGGTCCAGCCATCGGTTCAGACCTCTGCAGTAGCCCCCTAAACACTCACCCCTTTCCATGAATATTTCCTTTTAAACCCCATTCTCCTCATTAGAAACAGAAAGCCACTTGTAAAATGTAAATTATTATCCTTAATTCCCCAGAATTGCTTCTTTGCCTTTTGGCTAAGATCAATTGTGGTATGGGGGCTTCCCAGGGTGTCTCAGTAGTAAAGAATCCACCTGCAGTGCAGGAGATGCAGGAGACATGAGTTCCATCCCTGGATTGGGAAGATCCCCTGCAGGAGGGTATGGCAACTCACTCCAGTATTCCCTGCCTGGAGAATCCCATGAACAGAAAAGCCCTGGTGGGCTACAGGCCATGGGATTGCAAAGAGTCAGACATGACTGAGCCCCTAGCACACAATTCCTAGAGCAAAAGATCCCTATCACCTTTGGACAAAGTTACAAACCAAAAAGGACTTTTCAAGGTGGGGGTGATTTCATTCTTGCCTCTATCTGAAGACTTATCTCCTGTCCCTCAATCCCCTAGTCTGTTTGGGTTTCTGTGCATTCAAATTTGTCATGCTTTCTTCCCCCCCTACCTCCATGACTTCAAAAATGCTGCCCCTCTTCACTCATCTCTCCATCTTCCCCACCTCTCATTTTCTCTCCAAATTCCAGCCCAACTGCAAGTCCCTTCTCAGCTCCCCCACCATGAATGAGGTAAACCCTTTCAAACCCCCCAATACAGCTGGTCTGCAGCACTTGGCACTGGTTGAATTACTCAATTGTCTGAGATTATTTGCTAATCTGTATATTTTCCCACTTATCTAAAAGCTTTAAATGGCCAGGACTATGTTGAAATTTCTTTTTTGTCTTCCTAGCATTGAATGCAGTGCTTAGAAGATATGAAAATACTTAGGGGCTGATTAACTCACTGAATAGCTATTTCGCAGATTTACTAAAGTCCTTTATAACTGACAAAGTGTTTCTTTTCCCCTTTCTTCATTCTCTGTGCATAAACTTTCCTTAGGGGGAAACCCGGAGGAACTTTCAAAGCAGAACACTTATTTTTTCCCCAGCCCGATAGTTTCATAAGTTAATGTTAACTGCACATCATTTTATTGCCATTTCTTAAAACCTACTTTATCTTTTTTTTTTTTTCATTTGTAACTATTTTGCTCCTAATTTAAGATTATTTCACTGAACCTAATCAATATTTCATAAAAAAAAAATAGAGATGATTAGAAAGAAACAGAGATTTTTTTCCTTAGATTTTCCCTAAAACAGTTTCAAAAAAATTCAAAATCAAAATGTACACAAACATGAGCAGAGTATTTTATCCTTTTCCAATGTTTTAGTTGTGATTGTATTATGCTTGAATTCATACCGCATTAATTTCTGTTTCAACATTTTATTTTTTTTCAATTGCTTGTGGGATTTTAAAAGTTGGATGGAAGATTAAACAAAATGCATTTTAGATTGGACATCAGTTCGAAGATTGAACATATTGTTAGAATTATTTTTTGGTGTCAGTCTATGTCCAAAGCCAGGGTAGGCCCCTGATTTCAAACAACAAAGCTGGACAGAAACAATACACATACATAATCTTGCACCTAAGATACTGAGAAGCTTTTTCTTGGTAGCTAATTTACCACCTTAGTAGCTAATTTTAAAATTATAAAGTATTTACAGTAATATGACAGAAATTTTCATTTCAACCCAACATACTTCACACAGCTTTAAAGGGCATATTTTATTTATAATTAGAAAAAGTGAAAAACATTTCTTCTGACCTTAAAGCAAATACTGCAATGTCCTGTGCAATCAGTGCATGTTTTAAAAAATGTAAAAAAAACTTTAAGTTAACTTTAGTATTACTTCCCGTAAATTTAGAATAATCATAATGTTTCTGTCTTGAGCATTTTCTTTTTTTTTATATTTTTATTTGAATTTGCCCATGTAATTTAGGAATTCATGATTTATGTAACTTGGTGGGATAAATTGCCCATTTACACTGAAAATCCTGGAAACTTCTTTCCCCGCATCCTTTGACTGTTTCACTATTTCTTCCCCCTTTGGGTTGGGTCTTGGGTGCTTTGATTAAATACAAGTATGGATCATCTTTGGCTGGAAGGGTCTGTCTATTCCCTAAGAAGGCAGCTTTTTGGAAACCATAAAGAGGTCCAAACAGATAAAATCCACAGCTCCCATCAGCAGCCTAGCCAGGGTTCCCCTCAGTACCAAATTGCCCCCATTTTTCACCCCCAGGTGTTACAGTCATCTCAGCTGAAGTTGCATGTATCATGTGGCAGATGTCATGGCACCATAATTGGATGCTACTCTGAGACCTATCAGATATGAAGTGAGTGCATTTGCCATGTGAACTGCTGTGGACAAAGATAGCTCCCACCCTACATGCCACTCCACATTGTGCTCCTGTCACTGTTCCATCAGGAGGGGAAGTATTTTCGTTTTGCCCTCCTTGATTCTGGCCCATGAGAACTTGGGCTACTAAAATTAAGCAAGAGGGAAGTCTACTGGGCTGGTGGTCTCTGCTTGCTTTCTCTTGGGAACCCACTCTATGCTGTGAGGAGGCCTGGGAGAGGATCCCAAGAAGAAGAAAGGGCATCGTTGGACCACAGTGTGACTGATGGACGCATACTGAGTTTTTCCCCCAGCCCCCCTTGGCTTGGTTCCACCTGAAGCTCCACTCACCCCTGCTGGGCTCTGTCTGATCTGCTGACCCACAAAGCCAGGGGCTTTATCTATTTTTCTGGAAAAATTCCATGGATGGAGGAACCTTGTAGGCTACAATCCATGGGTTCACAAAGAGTCAGACATGACTGAGTGACTTCACTTTCACTTTGGCTTAGGTAATGAGGGTGGACCCAGTAATTTTTATAACCAGTGTTTTTTTAGGAGACTTTACCAGTCCATCAGCATAAGACAATAAGCTTTCCCCTAGTATAAATTAACCAACAGAAGAAGTTAGCATAGCCCGGATTCTCAAGCAAGCTGTTACAGTCCCGAGCCAGTGTCAAAATCATAGGGAAGAAGGAAAATGCAACATTTTGAACAGAAATTCAGGCTTCGCTGTCTACAACTCCTGATTGGTAAGGGACAGACTTTGAGATGGGATGGAGGACTGTAGGGAGATGAATGGTCCAGGGTTCAGCCTGAGCAAATTTGGGAGGGTGCTTCATATCCAGGGAAATTGAGAAGGGCCTCGTGGCCCCTGTTCTGAATTGTTGTCCTCCATGGAATTAACAGATGTAGGTCAGAGCACTAAGACTCTTCCAGTAAAACAGGACTTTGTACACATCTGTTGGGTTGAGATATTCAAGCCCAAAAAGGGGAGTGTTATGATTTAATACCCACAGCAAACTCTAGAAAACCTTGTTACAGTAGAAAGCAGTGGAGTAGTAAAGTGACTCAAGAGGAATGAGGGGACAGTGAGTGATCCACCAAGAGAAGAAAATCAAAAGTGGCAGCTTCAGGACTTCTTACATTGGGTAATTATTGAGGACCACCTCCCCCCACTTCGCAAAGCTTTTTTAGAAATTAAAGCTGAGACTTTTTAGAATATTAAATATTTACTTAAAATTAGCAATGCACACCCATTACATTTTAAAATACATTTAACATGTATTTTAGGGCCAAATTTAGCTCTATTTTTCAAATCATAGTGAAAAGAGTGGACTTGCTTTACATCTTTGTAATTTCTTGAAAAAAGACTTAAAGGAAAACAGCCAGTGCTTTTCCCCTTACTCCTTTGGGGAAAAGATGTTCACACAGCCTCTGGAAACTCCACTGAATACTTTTTAAAAGAATAAGAGAGGAAAAGACAAATATTGTCTCAAGGTTAGTTTAAAAATTTTCTGCTGCAAAGGACCTCTAAGGTCCCTGACCCCATTTTGAGAGCCACAGGGCTAAAGGGAAATTTGATGGTTGAGTCGACGGTTGTAACTGCTGCACTTTCTACTGGATGGATGCTGCCAGAGGGAAATACGGCACCCTTCACTCACTTTCTGGGCGAGGGCTTTCTATGTTTGGGGCATTCCTAGTGGCTCAGACAGTAAAGAATCTGCCTGCAATTTCAGGAGGCCAGGTTAGGTCCTGGGCGGGGAGGTTACCTGGAGAAGGGAATGACAATCCACTCCATCTTTGCTTGCCTGGGAAATCCCCTGGAAGAGGAATCTGGGGCTATGTCTATGGGGTCCCAAAGTGTCAGACACGACTGAGTGATGAGATGCTTACTTTCCCCTGTTTGGCTACTAATATCTTTAAATACTGAAAAAAGAGAAAACACAGCATACACTAAAAAGTGTCAACTTTGGTATTAGAGACTTGCATATACCTCAGCTTTAAATTTTTTGCTCTCAACTCCTAAACTGTACTTCTGCCTCCATTTTCACTAAGGAAGAACCCGGAGTTCAGAACTGTAAACAACGACTTGTCATGCTCAATTAAGTAACAGCCGAGATTGTCTCCAGAGGCTACATGTTCTTCCTGTAACATTCCTGCAACATTCCTGCTCTCCTCTTAACCAATAATATAAAATACAGTGATAGTTATGAATCATGAAGAAACGAAGATTTTGTTGTGCACAGTACAAATGAAAAAAATTAAAGACTTGAAAAAAAAGTTTTGAGGAAAAAATGAGGAAGTTACAAACAGAAGCAAGGCCAAAAGAAAGAAAACGATTTTGTTTATCGCTGAAATCATTATTTTTTAAATGTTTATCTTTTGAATAAAAAGAAGGATTGTGTGGAGAGTATTTTATGGG
>JAJLRB010005499.1:0-32902 GCA_020976825.1 Odocoileus hemionus | reverse complement strand
ATCATAATGTGTAATTTATTAAATATACATATTTTTATAATCTATCATTTAAGTATTATATATTGTTATATATTAATAATATATATATTTAATAAATAAATAACATATCTGCATATATACATGCATATATACACATATGTATTATATTTTATTTATTCTATAAAATATGTTATAGATATATTTATATACATATATTTATTTATAATATGTGTTATTAATATATATAATATATATAATGATTATGTTATTATTATATATTAATCATATATATTATATAATATATATTTAAATATTATATTTATAAATATATTCATTTATTTATTTTCTTAGTTGGAGGCTAATTACTATACAATATTGTAGTGGTTTTTGCCATACATTGACATGAATCAGCCATGGATTTACATGTGTTCCCCATCCGATCCCTGCTACCACCTCCCTCCCCCCCCCATCCCATCCTTCTGGGTCTTCCCAGTGCACCAGCCCTGAGCACTTGTCTCATGCATCCAACCTGGGCTGGTGATCTGTTTCACCCTTGATAGTATACATGTTTCAATGCTATTCTCTCAGAAAATCCTACCCTCGACTTCTCCCACAGAATCCAAAGTCTGTTCTGTACACCTGTGTCTCTTTTTCTGTTTTGCATATAGGGTTATCATTACCATCTTTTAAAATTCCATATATATGCGTTAGTTTACTGTGTTGGTTTTTATCTTTCTGGCTTACTTCACTGTTTATAATGGGCTCCAGTTTCATCCATCTCACTAGAACTGATTCAAATGAATTCTTTTTAATGGCTGAGTAATATTCCATTGTATATATGTGCCATAGGTTTCTTATCCATTAGTCTGCTGATGGGCATCTAGGTTGCTTCCATGTCCTGGCTATTATAAACAGTGCTGCGATGAACATTGGGGTGCACGTGTCTCTTTCAGTTCTGGTTTCCTCAGTGTTCAGGCCCAGGAGTGGGGTTGCTGGGTCATATGGCAGTTCTATTTCCTGTTTTTTAAGGAATCTCCACACTGTTCTCCATAGTGGCTGTATTAGTTTGCATTCCCACCAACAGTTTAAGAGGGTTCCCTTTTCTCCACACCCTCTCCAGCATTTATTTCTTCTAGACTTTTGGATGGCAGCCATCCTGACTGGCGTGTAATGGTAGATCATTGTGGTTTTGATTTGCATTTCTCTGATAATGAGTGATGTTGAGCATCTTTTCATCTGTTCGTTAGCCATCTGTATGTCTTCTTTGGAGAGCTGCTGTCTGTTTAGTTCTTTGGCCCATTTTTTGATTGGTTCATTTATTTTTCTGGAATTGAGCTATAGGAGTTGCTTGTATACTTCTGAGATTAATCCTTTGTCTGTTGCTTTGTTTCCTATTATTTTCTCCCATTCTGAGGGCTGTCTTTTCACCTTGCCTATAGTTTCCTTTGTTGTGCAAAAGCTTTTATGTATGGTCACAGCCCCCACTTTGGCCCCACATCCTCCCCAACAGGGCTGTGTATCAGAGGAGGTGATAATAGATACTCTACATAAACTGTAAAGCCTTGTTTCTGTGTAAAAGCTGGAGTAAACTCCCATCCCCACTTAGAACCATCAAAATGCCCTCTCTGCTTTCAACCACTACTAAAGGTCCACCTTCTTGACATCACTCAAGACAGAACTCTTCTTACAGAGATTTATGAAGCTTTTCTGTTTCTGTATTTGGCTGCTTTGGGTCGTGGCTGTGGCACATGGGGTCTCCGTGGCGCCGTGCAGACCCTCCGCTGCAGGGCACTGGCTCTCGAGTTGTGCTGCTTGGGCTCAGTAGCTGCACCATGTGGGCTTAGCTGCTCTGAGGCATGTAGGATCTTACTCCCCCGACCAGAAATCAAACACCTGTTCCCTGCATTTCAAGGCAGACACTTAACCACTTGACTTCCAGGCAAGTCCCTCCTTCATTTATCTAACCTTTGACCTATATTTAATCATTCTTGGCCTCATAATGCTAAAAATAGGCCATATTAACATTTCTCCAACTCAGTACAGGAAATTGAGGCAAAGAGAGATCCAAATGTCTTTCCCATGTACCTGCTTCTCCTGAACAGGATCTGAATTCAGTCCATCAGCATGGTCACCATGCTCTGCTGAGCTTCTAGGTCTGTTAAATAGAGATAATTGCACACACAGCCAGTCTGTGGGTGTTTTCAGTGCACATAAACCGCAGACCTTCCTAACTCCACCTTGGATTCAGGAAGCCCTGCTAGGCATCTGGTGAGGAAGGGGATCGAGGATTGAACTGTTGATCGATGATTATTAATTCCCGTGTGGTTCTCTGCCAGCAAGATGTCTACAGCTCTCCCCATTATAATGCATTTCACAGGATGTTTTCCCCAGAAAGCGAGGAGAAACATCCCTCGGAGGTCAAGAACATCAGTGACCAGCTGGATGAAGAGAGTTAGTTGTTGGCCACATAATAGGACGGACTCTATAACTGACCCAGATGAAGGTACTGTGGAATTTTTCTCATCAAGTTGACTCAAGAATAATTACTGTAGTGTGTTCAGTGCCTCATATTTAAGAAAAGCTGAAATAATAAACGTGTTCTTCTTTAATTTCATGTGTTCAAATTGAAATTTACTCTATCAGTTGGTACTGTTTTAACTGTGTTTGTTTTTAACTGTGGAAGGAGATATGCATTTTAAAATCAACAACAAATGGTTCATGATTAAGAGTGAAGATGGTCTCTAGCTATGGTTTGGACATTAGCTGATCTTTTAACATGAGTAGTGATATGTTCCTCCCTAAAGCCATATTTCAAAATTTCTTTAAATTATTAGACTTTATTTAGAACAGGATTACATTGACAAAAAACTTGTACAGATAATATAGACAATTCCTGTACCCCATCACTTCAGTTTCAGCTAGCAAATGTTACTCACAGATAATGTATGTGTGGTACATTTATTACAATTAGTGAGACAATATATTTTTAGTAATTAAAAATCCACAGTTCACCTGAGATTCACACTTTGTGTTGTTACATTTAATGATATTTTAAATATGCACAATATTATTTATCATCATCATGGTAACATACAGAAACCTGTACTCTAATGTTCACAGTATGCTATTAGCACTCAAATGATGGAAAAAAACCCGAAGACCATCATGTGATGAATGGATAAATAAAATATGATATGTACTCAGAATGAATTGAATACTCCTCGGCCATAAAAATAAATCAAGGGTTGAAATATGCTACACAATGGATGGCCCAAATAATACAAAAAAATTTTATAGTTAGTGAAATAAGGCAGGCACAAAAAGACAAATATTGTATTATTCGACTCTCTTAAGATACATAGAATAAGCTAACTCACAGAAACTGGAAATAGAAATTACCAAAGCCAGGAGGCAAGAGGGAAGGTGAATAATGACTTAATGGATACAGAGGTTATATTGTGTCTGATGAAAAAGATTTATATGTAGATGGTGTTGATAGATACACAGCATTGTGAATATAGAAAATTATATGAAACTTTTTTAGTTCTTAAAAATTATGAAAAGAATAAATACAGTGTATCTTTGATCACAATGCTCAACTGCTAAGTTGTGTCTGACTGTTTGTGAGCCCATGGACAGCAGCACACCAGGCTTCCCTGTCCTTCACTATCTCCCGGAGTTTGCTCAAATTCCTGTCCACTGAGTCGATGATGCTATAGGCAGGCAACTCATCCTCTGTGCCCCCCAACCCTCTCCTCCTGCCCTCAGTCTTTCCCAGCAGCAGGGGCTTTTCCAGTGAGTCTGCCCTTCACATCAGGTGGCCAAAGTATTGGTAGCTTCAGCATCAGTCCTTCCAATGAATATTCAGTGTTGATTTCCTTTAGGATTGACTGGCTTTATCTCCTTGCTGCTCAAGGAACTCTCAAGAGTCTCTTCAGCACCCCTCTTCTAGAGCATCACTTCTTTGGCACTCAGCCTTCTTTATGTTCCAAGTCTCTCAAATGTACATGACTACTGAAGCACAGTTTGATTTTTAGTGTTTCCCTTTGTTAGACTGACAATTTCAAGTTGAAAACTGTTGCTTCATGACTTTATTTTTTTAGCTGAATTCCAATAAAGGTTCAAAATTATTCAAGACAGCTGATGTATACAGTTTTTAATTTGATGGATGAAAGTTGAGCCTTTCCCAGCAGATAAATAATTCAAAAGCGCATTTTTGAAAACTGACAATGTAAATTACCAACTGTAGTCAGAAGCAGTTTCCTCAGCAGGTTCCCCTTAGCGAGAAAGTTAAAGACTCTCTGCTTCATTTCTGAAACGTTCATCTCCTTTGCCTTCCTCCACCCATGAGGAAGGTTGTCCAACACATCTCAGCTCACGCTTATTAACCATGCACGTCCGCACACTTCCCCCGTGTATCCACATTACCAAGGTCTTCCCGATCAGCATCACAGATGTCCTAACAGTTCCTCTGTGTCCTCGTAGAGCTCTCTGAGGACAAGGTGGAGGAGGTACCCAATTCAACGCTGGGGGAAGAGGCTCTGCCCGCCTCTGTGGTAAGTACCCCTTGTTATCTGCGATAAAAGTGTTGCTTCATGACTTTACTTTTTTAGCCGAATTCAAATAAAGTTTCAAAATATTCAAGACAGCTGATGTATACAATTTTTAATTCAATGGATGAATATTTAGTCTTTCCCAGAAAAGAAATAACTCAAAAAAGCATTTTTTAAGAATGACAACATAAATTAAAAACTGTAGTCAGGAGCAGTTTTCTCGGCAGAAAATATTCTTTATTGAAATAAAATTGTTTAATGGCTGGTCAAAATGGGCTTGAGAGATCTTTCAGGAAAGCTTCAACCTTTCCTACAGAAGTCGTCTGTGTTTTCTTTTGGGGCTGTGGACTCAAGAACACTTTCCCATTTGGTTTTCTGAGAGCAAAAAGAGAACAAAAGACCTGAATGCATGGTACTCAAGATGTTGCCAGCCTCACACTCTTTTCTTCTCTCTAATCACAGGCATGCGAAGCAGACAATGAACTTGGTAAGTATTCAGGGATCTTCCTTCTACTGAGGAATAATGTGGTTGATGAAGGTGGGGTTCTCTCTCTGGCTCTGGTTTGAGAGGCCCCCTGATGCTGGATTCTTATAGGGGTGAGGGCTGGGGGTGCAGAGAAGTGACTGATCTCCCAGGATGCCTGTGTTCTATGGTCCCTGGAACAAACTACACATCATTTAGATGCTGGGGGTTTGTGTGAATCAGGTCCCACATGTGGGCCCATGTGTTGTGATTCTGAAGCTCTCTGTGTGTATTGTGTGTTTTCTCAGAGGTTTCCCTCTTACACAGCGCAAGTCAACTGTGAGCTTTCTAAACACTTCTCATCACCACTGCACACTGGCTATATATTACCTGATTCTTTCCTCAACTCAGCCATTCCTCAGGTTGGGTTAATATTCATTCTCCCCAAATGGAGGTGGTGCTGAGAAAAATGGCCCAAGCTCTTGACCTTGTAAGTGGAAAAGCCAAACTGAGAACCTAGGGGTGGTCCCAGTGTTATGGCTCTGGATCCCTGACCTGCACCTATCACTCAGTCTGGAAATCCTAGTCATGGAGCACGGGGGTCCATGCATCTATGTTTATGCCTGGACATACCAGCACCTTTGGAGTTCCAGACCATGCCCACCCATCATTAGAAGGTGGGCTTAGTGGTCGTGGAACCCAGAAGCAGAGGTGGATTAACGCCAACTTTGGCCCAGATGCTAGTGTGAAAGGCACCTCGGGACTCACATCCTCCTGGTCAACTCGGATTCCGAGGGGTGCGTGGCTTTGTGCAGACACTGTAGTTCATATCTGCTGGTGCTGCTGTCATTGCTTAAACAGGGACAAAAGCAGATTATCATCAGGGAGATATTTCACTGTTCTGGGGGCAGTACCATAAGACTTAGACTGATTA
Organism: Odocoileus hemionus; assembly: GCA_020976825.1. Taxonomy (NCBI): domain Eukaryota; kingdom Metazoa; phylum Chordata; class Mammalia; order Artiodactyla; family Cervidae; genus Odocoileus; species Odocoileus hemionus. The sequence goes on along the minus strand of JAJLRB010005499.1, from coordinate 26,973 downwards.
AACCTGGCAGCACATACTCAAGGGAAGGTGTCAAATAGGTTCACAGTGGAACTTGGTAGTTAGCCTAGTGACCATGACACTGGCTGTAAATCTCTGCACACCTGGGTCTGAGAAGTTCCCCCATGATTTCACTTCACAATAAACTGTCCCACCAAATGTATGACTTCTGTGAGTGTGAACAGCCACTAACTCTGTGGACATGCAAATATGTTTTTGGAAAATGAAGATTTGGGAAAATGAAGACTGGGAAAAAGACTGGGGATTGATAATAGCTATTTGGCAAGGTAGAACTGAATTCAGTCCTCTAACAGAGCTTGCTTTTAATCAAGAACAAAGTCTCATAGAAAACTTAGTAAGTACAATAGCTATAACCTGAATCCTGGGGAGGCAGTGATCTAGGAATAAACCCAGAAGACAGGGATGATGTAGCATAAGCTCTGAATAGGCAGGAGAATCACAGGCCTCTGTCATTGAAAACTACCATGCATTTTAGTGTTTCTTTTTTCCTCCTGGGTTAGAGTATCACTAGATAAAAGACATAAGCTCCATTTCATTTCTTGCCTGTTCCTCTCCTTGGCTCTCTTTCCTTCAGCAAAGAGGATGATTCAACAGCAACTCAGCCCATAGTTCCTAACCATCCTCAGGCATACACTGCACTCGATGTCCCCATCAAACAAAAACAAACAAAAAAAAACTGAGATTGGTGCACAGCCTCACCTGAGTCCTGATGGCTATTCTTTGTCCCTCTAGCTTCCCAGCAGCAGATCGTGGTGGTGGAAGTGCACCGGGCCTGGGATGAGGAAGAGTCTCCGAGAATCCCGAAGGTAACCTCAACTGTCTTTATCTCAGAGAAGCCTGCTTCTTCACTTCTTAAATTTTTATTCAATGGAATGCAGTTATAGTAATTTGACAATGAACATTATCACTAATGTATACAGTTCCTTGGCTAGAGAAATATTGAGAAAAAATGTTTTCTAAAAACAGATGAGATTCAGAAGGGCATTAAAAAAAAAAAAAAAAGCATCAGTTACTACTGTACGTATGTTTTTCAGTAGAAATTTTCCTCCTTGAAAAATACTTTTGTAATTCTCGGTCACATTGAAATTGAGAGCTCTTTTCTGAACCAACTTTCCACCAGGACACTCTCTGTTGTCCTTTGGAGTCACTAGAATAAAGAGTTTTAGTTATGTGAGGAGACAAACCACATGACAGAAAACTTAGTGCAGGAGGTTGAAGATGCTGACACCTCACTCTGTTTCCTTCTCTCCAATCACAGAAATTCTGGGGGACGCCATTAAACACGGTAAATATTCAGGGATCAACACTCTGCTGAGGTACAATCCATCTGATAAAGCGGGGGTTTTCTGACTGGCTCCGGTTTGACAGTGGCCCTGATGCTGGATCCCTACTTGGGGTGCGGGCTGGAGGTGCATGGAAGAGACTGATCTCCCAGGATAGAATAATGTGTTTCTTCTCTGGTACCTGGAAGCAACTACATCATTTAGATGCTGTGGGTTTGTGTGAATCGGGCTTGGGGGCCCATGTGTGGGCCCAGTGGTGTGATTCTGATGCTCTGTGTCTGTGTGTGTTTGTCAGGTGATGTTTCCCTCTTACACAGCACAAGTCACCTGTGAACTTTCTAAAAATTTCTTATCACCACTGCACACTGACTATACATTACTTGATTCTTTCCTCAGCTCAGCCATTCCTCATCATTTGGTTAATATTCATTTTCCTCAAGTGAAGAAGGTGCTGAGGACAATGGCCCAACTGTTGTTGACAATGCTATGTTGAAAAGCCAAACTGAGAACCTAGGGGTGTTCCCAGTGTGACTGCTCTTAACCCCTGACCTTCACTTATCACTCAGCGTTGAAATCCTTGTCATGGGGCAAGGGCTCCCTGCATCTGTGCTTTTGCCTGGAGGTACTAGAGCTCCAGAGATCCAGACCGTGTACATCATTGCAAGATGGTCTCAGTGGTCAAGAAACCCAGGGCAAATATAAGCAGATTATCACCAACTTTGGCACAGTCATTATCGTCAAAGGCACCTAGGGACTGACATCGTCCTGGTCAGTTCACAGAACTGGGAGTTGTATGCCCTGGTTTAGACAGGACAGGCCAAATCTGTTCGTGCTAGTGTCATTGCTTAACCAAGGACAAAAGCAGATTCCCATCAGGGAGATATTTCATTGTACTGGGTGACACCACCATAAGCCTTAGGTTGGCTCAAGCCTGCAGCACACTCTCAAGGGAAGGTGTCAAATAGATCTCATGGTGGAACTTGACGTCTGCTTGGTGACTTGACTCTAGTAAACCTCGTGCATACCTGAGTCCAAGAAATTCAACGTTTGCCCCGGGCTTTCTCTCCATAATGAGCTGTCCCACTCAATGTATGGCTTCTCTGAGTGTGAGCAGACACTCACTGAGGGACGCGCAAGTATTGGTTGGACAATTAAAAGACTGGCAGGAAACATTACCTGAGTGATTCTAGCCTAATAGCTCTTTGGCAAGTTAGAATTGAATTCAGTCCTCTAGCAGAGACTGCTTTTCATCAAGAACAAAATCTCTCTGAAAACTCAGTAAGTGCAATAGGTGTAACTGAATCCTGGGGAGGCAGTGATCTAGGAGGAAATCCTTCTGGATAGGTGTTGTTTTGCAGAAGATGTAAACACGCAGGAGGTTGATGAGTCTCTGTCATTGAAAGGTGGCATGTATTTTAGTGTTTCTTATTTTCCGATCTGTGAGGTTATCACTAGTTAAAATGCAGAGGTTCTCTTTCACTATTTCCTGCCCTCCGATTTGCTCTTATTTGTGAATCAAAGAGGATGATTCAACAGCCACTCAGTCCCAAGTTACTAATGCCTTAAGCATACAATCCACCCCATTCCCCCGGCCCCCAAGAAAGGTTCCTGGGTGATTAGGGAGCAGCTTCTCCTGTGCACCAATGTCTCTTCCTTGTCCCTCTAGCTCCCCAGGCGGAAGTGGAAGAGGAAACATGCGACGACTTGCCTGAGGTAAAGGCTCTGAGTACTGTGAGTGTGCCTGCACCTTTCTTTATCTGTGATAAGATTATTGCTTCACTTTATTTGTTATTCAGACAAATACAGTTATAGTCATCTGACAATTTACATTCCCACTGAGGCATGTAATTCCTTGGCTGGGAAAAGAGTGAGGATAAATCTATTATCAACACAGACCTGGTTCACAAGGACATTAAAAAAGACAGCATCATTAACTACTGTAGGTACTTTGCTCAGCAGAGAGGTCTCTTTCTTTTTTTTTTTTTATATTTTGTATTTTTTTTTTGAAAGTTCTCTTTCTTGAAAAGCAATGTGTTATTGTTGGACACATTGAAATTGAGAGATCTTTTGTGAAACCGACTTTCCGCCAGGACACTCTCTGTTGTCCTTTGGAGTCACTGGAATAAAGAGTTTTAGTTATGTGAGGAGACAAACCACATGACAGAATACTTAGTGCAGGAGGTTGAAGATGCTGACACCTCACTCTGTTTCCTTCTCTCCAGTCAGTCACAGGAATTCGGGGACGCCAGTGAACAGGGTAAATATTCAGGGATCAACACTCTGCTGAGGTACAATCCATCTGATAAAGCGGGGGTTTTCTGACTGGCTCCGGTTTGACAGTGGCCCTGATGCTGGATCCCTACTTGGGGTGCGGGCTGGAGGTGCATGGAAGAGACTGATCTCCCAGGATAGAATAATGTGTTTTCTTCTCTGGTACCTGGAAGCAACTACATCATTTAGATGCTGTGGGTTTGTGTGAATCGGGCTTGGGGGCCCATGTGTGGGGCCAGTGGTGTGATTCTGATGCTCTGTGTCTGTGTGTGTTTCCTCAGGAGATGTTTCCCTCTTACACAGCACTAGTCACCTGTGAACTTTCTAAACGCTTCTTATCACCACTGCACACTGACTATACATTACTTGATTCTTTCCTCAGCTCATCCATTCCTCATATTTGGTTAATAATCATTTTCCTCAAGTGAAGAAGGTGCTGAGGACAATGGCCCAACTGTTGACAATGCTCTGTTGAAAAGCCAAACTGAGAACCTAGGGTGTTCCCAGTGTGACTGCTCTTAACCCCTGACCTTCACTTATCACTCAGCGTTGAAATCCTTGTCATGGGGCAAGGGCTCCCTGCATCTGTGCTTTTGCCTGGAGGTACTAGAGCTCCAGAGATCCAGACCGTGTACATCATTGCAAAATGGTCTCAGTGGTCAAGAAACCCAGGGCAAATATAAGCAGATTATCACCAACTTTGGCACAGTCATTATTAAAGGCACCTAGGGACTGACATCGTCCTGGTCAGTTCACAGACCTGGGAGTTGTATGCCCTGGTTTAGACAGAACAGGCCAAATCTGTTCGTCCTAGTGTCATTGCTTAACCGAGGACAAAAGCAGATTCCCATCAGGGAGATATTTCATTGTACTGAGTGACACCACCATAAGCCTTAGGTTGGCTCAAGCCTGCAGCACACTCTCAAGGGAAGGTGTCAAATAGATCTCATGGTGGAACTTGACAGTCTGCTTGGTGACTTGACTCTAGTAAACCTCGTGCATACCTGAGTCCCAGAAATTCAACGTTTGCCCCGGGCTTTCTCTCCATAATGAGCTGTCCCACTCAATGTATGCTTCTCTGAGTGTGAGCAGACACTCACTGAGGGACGCGCAAGTATTGGTTGGACAATTAAAAGACTGGCAGGAAACATTACCTGAGTGATTCTAGCCTAATAGCTCTTTGGCAAGTTAGAATTGAATTCAGTCCTCTAGCAGAGACTGCTTTTCATCAAGAACAAAATCTCTCTGAAAACTCAGTAAGTGCAATAAGTGTAACTGAATCCTGGGGAGGCAGTGATCTAGGAGGAAATCCTTCTGGATAGGTGTTTTTTTTGCAGAAGATGTAAACACGCAGGAGGTTGATGAGTCTCTGTCATTGAAAGGTGGCATGCATTTTAGTGTTTCTTATTTTCCGATCTGTGAGGTTATCACTAGTTAAAATGCAGAGGTTCTCTTTCACTATTTCCTGCTCCTCCGATTTGCTCTTATTTGTGAATCAAAGAGGATGATTCAACAGCCACTCAGTCCCAAGTTACTAATGCCTTAAGCATACAATCCACCCCATTCCCCCGGCCCCCGAGAAAGCTTCCTGGTTGATTAGGGAGCAGCTTCTCCTGTGCACCAATGTCTCTTCCTTGTCCCTCTAGCTCCCCAGGCGGAAGTGGAAGAGGAAACATGCGACGACTTGCCTGAGGTAAAGGCTCTGAGTACTGTGAGTGTACCTGCACCTTTCTTTATCATCAGATAAGATTATTGCTTCACTTTATTTGTTATTCAGACAAATACAGTTATAGTCATCTGACAATTTACATTCCCACTGAGGCATGTAATTCCTTGGCTGGGAAAAGAGTGAGGATAAATCTATTATCAACACAGACCTGGTTCACAAGGACATTAAAAAAGACAGCATCATTAACTGCTGTAGGTACTTTGCTCAGCAGAAAGGTCTCTTTCTTTTTTTAAATTTTTTGTATTTTTTTTTTTTGAAAGTTCTCTTTCTTGAAAAGCAATGTGTTGTTGTTGGACACATTGAAATTGAGAGATCTTTTGTGAAACCGACTTTCCGCCAGGAACTCTCTGTTGTCCTTTGGAGTCACTGGAATAAAGAGTTTTAGTTATGTGAGGAGACAAACCACATGACAGAATACTTAGTGCAGGAGGTTGAAGATGCTGACACCTCACTCTGTTTCCTTCTCTCCAGTCACAGGAATTCGGGGACGCCAGTGAACACGGTAAATATTCAGGGATCAACACTCTGCTGAGGTACAATCCATCTGATAAAGCGGGGGTTTTCTGACTGGCTCCGGTTTGAGAGTGGCCCTGATGCTTGATCCCTACTTGGGGTGCGGGCTGGAGGTGCATGGAAGAGACTGATCTCCCAGGATAGAATAATGTGTTTCTTCTCTGGTACCTGGAAGCAACTACATCATTTAGATGCTGTGGGTTTGTGTGAATCGGGCTTGGGGGCCCATGTGTGGGCCCAGTGGTGTGATTCTGATGCTCTGTGTCTGTGTGTGTTTCCTCAGGAGATTTTTCCCTCTTACACAGCACTAGTCACCTGTGAACTTTCTAAACGCTTCTTATCACCACTGCACACTGACTATACATTACTTGATTCTTTCCTCAGCTCATCCATTCCTCATATTTGGTTAATATTCATTTTTTCCTCAAGTGAAGAAGGTGCTGAGGACAATGGCCCAACTGTTGACAATGCTATGTTGAAAAGCCAAACTGAGAACCTAGGGGTGTTCCAGTGTGTGTGACTGCTCTTAACCCCTGACCTTCACTTATCACTCAGCGTTGAAATCCTAGTCATGGGGCAAGGGCTCCCTGCATCTGTGCTTTTGCCTGGAGGTACTAGAGCTCCAGAGATCCAGACCGTGTACATCATTGCAAGATGGTCTCAGTGGTCAAGGAACCCAGGGCAAATATAAGCAGATTATCACCAACTTTGGCACAGTCATTATCGTCAAAGGCACCTAGGGACTGACATCGTCCTGGTCAGTTCACAGAACTGGGAGTTGTATGCCCTGGTTTAGACAGGACAGGCCAAATCTGTTCGTGCTAGTGTCTTTGCTTAACCAAGGACAAAAGCAGATTCCCATCAGGGAGATATTTCATTGTACTGGGTGACACCACCATAAGCCTTAGGTTGGCTCAAGCCTGCAGCAGACTCTCAAGGGAAATTGTCAAATAGATCTCATGGTGGAACTTGACAGTCTGCTTGGTGACTTGACTCTAGTAAACCTCGTGCATACCTGAGTCCAAGAAATTCAACGTTTGCCCCGGGCTTTCTCTCCATAATGAGCTGTCCCACTCAATGTATGGCTTCTCTGATTGTGAGCAGACACTCACTGAGGGACGCGCAAGTATTGGTTGGACAATTAAAAGACTGGCAGGAAACATTACCTGAGTGATTCTAGCCTAATAGCTCTTTGGCAAGTTAGAATTGAATTCAGTCCTCTAGCAGAGACTGCTTTTCATCAAGAACAAAATCTCTCTGAAAACTCAGTAAGTGCAATAGGTGTAACTGAATCCTGGGGAGGCAGTGATCTAGGAGGAAATCCTTCTGGATAGGTGTTGTTTTGCAGAAGATGTAAACACGCAGGAGGTTGATGAGTCTCTGTCATTGAAAGGTGGCATGTATTTTAGTGTTTCTTATTTTCCGATCTGTGAGGTTATCACTAGTTAAAATGCAGAGGTTCTCTTTCACTATTTCCTGCCCCTCCGATTTGCTCTTATTTGTGAATCAAAGAGGATGATTCAACAGCCACTCAGTCCCAAGTTACTAATGCCTTAAGCATACAATCCACCCCATTCCCCCGGCCCCCAAGAAAGGTTCCTGGGTGATTAGGGAGCAGCTTCTCCTGTGCACCAATGTCTCTTCCTTGTCCCTCTAGCTCCCCAGGCGGAAGTGGAAGAGGAAACATGCGACGACTTGCCTGAGGTAAAGGCTCTGAGTACTGTGAGTGTGCCTGCACCTTTCTTTATCTGTGATAAGATTATTGCTTCACTTTATTTGTTATTCAGACAAATACAGTTATAGTCATCTGACAATTTACATTCCCACTGAGGCATGTAATTCCTTGGCTGGGAAAAGAGTGAGGATAAATCTATTATCAACACAGACCTGGTTCACAAGGACATTAAAAAAGACAGCATCATTAACTACTGTAGGTACTTTGCTCAGCAGAGAGGTCTCTTTCTTTTTTTTTTTTTTTGTATTTTTTTTTTTGAAAGTTCTCTTCTCTTTCTTGAAAAGCAATGTGTTATTGTTGGACACATTGAAATTGAGAGATCTTTTGTGAAACCGACTTTCCGCCAGGACACTCTCTGTTGTCCTTTGGAGTCACTGGAATAAAGAGTTTTAGTTATGTGAGGAGACAAACCACATGACAGAATACTTAGTGCAGGAGGTTGAAGATGCTGACACCTCACTCTGTTTCCTTCTCTCCAGTCACAGGAATTCGGGGACGCCAGTGAACAGGGTAAATATTCAGGGATCAACACTCTGCTGAGGTACAATCCATCTGATAAAGCGGGGGTTTTCTGACTGGCTCCGGTTTGACAGTGGCCCTGATGCTGGATCCCTACTTGGGGTGCGGGCTGGAGGTGCATGGAAGAGACTGATCTCCCAGGATAGAATAATGTGTTTCTTCTCTGGTACCTGGAAGCAACTACATCATTTAGATGCTGTGGGTTTGTGTGAATCGGGCTTGGGGGCCCATGTGGGGCCAGTGGTGTGATTCTGATGCTCTGTGTCTGTGTGTGTTTCCTCAGGTGATGTTTCCCTCTTACACAGCACTAGTCACCTGTGAACTTTCTAAACGCTTCTTATCACCACTGCACACTGACTATACATTACTTGATTCTTTCCTCAGCTCATCCATTCCTCATATTTGGTTAATAATTCATTTTCCTCAAGTGAAGAAGGTGCTGAGGACAATGGCCCAACTGTTGACAATGCTCTGTTGAAAAGCCAAACTGAGAACCTAGGGGTGTTCCCAGTGTGACTGCTCTTAACCCCTGACCTTCACTTATCACTCAGCGTTGAAATCCTTGTCATGGGGCAAGGGCTCCCTGCATCTGTGCTTTTGCCTGGAGGTACTAGAGCTCCAGAGATCCAGACCGTGTACATCATTGCAAAATGGTCTCAGTGGTCAAGAAACCCAGGGCAAATATAAGCAGATTATCACCAGCAGATTATCGTATAGGGACGACATCCCTGGTCAGTTCACAGACCTGGGAGTTGTATGTATGCCCTGGTTAGACAGAACAGGCCAAATCTGTTCGTCCTAGTGTCATTGCTTAACCGAGGACAAAAGCAGATTCCCATCAGGGAGATATTTCATTGTACTGAGTGACACCACCATAAGCCTTAGGTTGGCTCAAGCCTGCAGCACACTCTCAAGGGAAGGTGTCAAATAGATCTCATGGTGGAACTTGACAGTCTGCTTGGTGACTTGACTCTAGTAAACCTCGTGCATACCTGAGTCCCAGAAATTCAACGTTTGCCCCGGGCTTTCTCTCCATAATGAGCTGTCCCACTCAATGTATGCCTTCTCTGAGTGTGAGCAGACACTCACTGAGGGACGCGCAAGTATTGGTTGGACAATTAAAAGACTGGCAGGAAACATTACCTGAGTGATTCTAGCCTAATAGCTCTTTGGCAAGTTAGAATTGAATTCAGTCCTCTAGCAGAGACTGCTTTTCATCAAGAACAAAATCTCTCTGAAAACTCAGTAAGTGCAATGCAATAGTGTACTGAATCCTGGGGAGGCAGTGATCTAGGAGGAAATCCTTCTGGATAGGTGTTTTTTTGCAGAAGATGTAAACACGCAGGAGGTTGATGAGTCTCTGTCATTGAAAGGTGGCATGCATTTTAGTGTTTTCTTATTTTCCGATCTGTGAGGTTATCACTAGTTAAAATGCAGAGGTTCTCTTTCACTATTTCCTGCTCCTCCGATTTGCTCTTATTTGTGAATCAAAGAGGATGATTCAACAGCCACTCAGTCCCAAGTTACTAATGCCTTAAGCATACAATCCACCCCATTCCCCCGGCCCCCGAGAAAAGCTTCCTGGTTGATTAGGGAGCAGCTTCTCCTGTGCACCAATGTCTCTTCCTTGTCCCTCTAGCTCCCCCCAGGCGGAAGTGGAAGAGGAAACATGCGACGACTTGCCTGAGGTAAAGGCTCTGAGTACTGTGAGTGTACCTGCACCTTTCTTTATCAGTGATAAGATTATTGCTTCACTTTACTTTATTTGTTATTCAGACAAATACAGTTATAGTCATCTGACAATTTACATTCCCACTGAGGCATGTAATTCCTTGGCTGGGAAAAGAGTGAGGATAAATCTATTATCAACACAGACCTGGTTCACAAGGACATTAAAAAAGACAGCATCATTAACTGCTGTAGGTACTTTGCTCAGCAGAAAGGTCTCTTTCTTTTTTTAAATTTTTTGTATTTTTTTTTTTTTTTTTTGAAAGTTCTCTTTCTTGAAAAGCAATGTGTTGTTGTTGGACACATTGAAATTGAGAGATCTTTTGTGAAACCGACTTTCCGCCAGGAAACTCTCTGTTGTCCTTTGGAGTCACTGGAATAAAGAGTTTTAGTTATGTGAGGAGACAAACCACATGACAGAATACTTAGTGCAGGAGGTTGAAGATGCTGACACCTCACTCTGTTTCCTTCTCTCCAGTCACAGGAATTCGGGGACGCCAGTGAACACGGTAAATATTCAGGGATCAACACTCTGCTGAGAGTACAATCCATCTGATAAAGCGGGGGTTTTCTGACTGGCTCCGGTTTGAGAGTGGCCCTGATGCTTGATCCCTACTTGGGGTGCGGGCTGGAGGTGCATGGAAGAGACTGATCTCCCAGGATAGAATAATGTGTTTCTTCTCTGGTACCTGGAAGCAACTACATCATTTAGATGCTGTGGGTTTGTGTGAATCGGGCTTGGGGGCCCATGTGTGGGCCCAGTGGTGTGATTCTGATGCTCTGTGTCTGTGTGTGTTTCCTCAGGAGATTTTTCCCTCTTACACAGCACTAGTCACCTGTGAACTTTCTAAACGCTTCTTATCACCACTGCACACTGACTATACATTACTTGATTCTTTCCTCAGCTCATCCATTCCTCATATTTGGTTAATATTCATTTTCCTCAAGTGAAGAAGGTGCTGAGGACAATGGCCCAACTGTTGACAATGCTATGTTGAAAAAAGCCAAACTGAGAACCTAGGGGTGTTCCAGTGTGACTGCTCTTAACCCCTGACCTTCACTTATCACTCAGCGTTGAAATCCTAGTCATGGGGCAAGGGCTCCCTGCATCTGTGCTTTTGCCTGGAGGTACTAGAGCTCCAGAGATCCAGACCGTGTACATCATTGCAAGATGGTCTCAGTGGTCAAGGAACCCAGGGCAAATATAAGCAGATTATCACCAACTTTGGCACAGTCATTATCGTCAAAGGCACCTAGGGACTGACATCGTCCTGGTCAGTTCACAGAACTGGGAGTTGTATGCCCTGGTTTAGACAGGACAGGCCAAATCTGTTCGTGCTAGTGTCTTTGCTTAACCAAGGACAAAAGCAGATTCCCATCAGGGAGATATTTCATTGTACTGGGTGACACCACCATAAGCCTTAGGTTGGCTCAAGCCTGCAGCAGACTCTCAAGGGAAATTGTCAAATAGATCTCATGGTGGAACTTGACAGTCTGCTTGGTGACTTGACTCTAGTAAACCTCGTGCATACCTGAGTCCAAGAAATTCAACGTTTGCCCCGGGCTTTCTCTCCATAATGAGCTGTCCCACTCAATGTATGGCTTCTCTGATTGTGAGCAGACACTCACTGAGGGACGCGCAAGTATTGGTTGGACAATTAAAAGACTGGCAGGAAACATTACCTGAGTGATTCTAGCCTAATAGCTCTTTGGCAAGTTAGAATTGAATTCAGTCCTCTAGCAGAGACTGCTTTTCATCAAGAACAAAATCTCTCTGAAAACTCAGTAAGTGCAATAGGTGTAACTGAATCCTGGGGAGGCAGTGATCTAGGAGGAAATCCTTCTGGATAGGTGTTGTTTTGCAGAAGATGTAAACACGCAGGAGGTTGATGAGTCTCTGTCATTGAAAGGTGGCATGTATTTTAGTGTTTCTTATTTTCCGATCTGTGAGGTTATCACTAGTTAAAATGCAGAGGTTCTCTTTCACTATTTCCTGCCCCTCCGATTTGCTCTTATTTGTGAATCAAAGAGGATGATTCAACAGCCACTCAGTCCCAAGTTACTAATGCCTTAAGCATACAATCCACCCCATTCCCCCGGCCCCCAAGAAAGGTTCCTGGGTGATTAGGGAGCAGCTTCTCCTGTGCACCAATGTCTCTCCTTGTCCCTCTAGCTCCCCAGGCGGAAGTGGAAGAGGAAACATGCGACGACTTGCCTGAGGTAAAGGCTCTGAGTACTGTGAGTGTGCCTGCACCTTTCTTTATCTGTGATAAGATTATTGCTTCACTTTATTTGTTATTCAGACAAATACAGTTATAGTCATCTGACAATTTACATTCCCACTGAGGCATGTAATTCCTTGGCTGGGAAAAGAGTGAGGATAAATCTATTATCAACACAGACCTGGTTCACAAGGACATTAAAAAAGACAGCATCATTAACTACTGTAGGTACTTTGCTCAGCAGAGAGGTCTCTTTCTTTTTTTAAATTTTTTGTATTTTTTTTTTTTTTGAAAGTTCTCTTTCTTGAAAAAAGCAATGTGTTGTTGTTGGACACATTGAAATTGAGAGATCTTTTGTGAAACCGACTTTCCGCCAGGACACTCTCTGTTGTCCTTTGGAGTCACTGGAATAAAGAGTTTTAGTTATGTGAGGAGACAAACCACATGACAGAATACTTAGTGCAGGAGGTTGAAGATGCTGACACCTCACTCTGTTTCCTTCTCTCCAGTCACAGGAATTCGGGGACGCCAGTGAACAGGGTAAATATTCAGGGATCAACACTCTGCTGAGGTACAATCCATCTGATAAAGCGGGGGTTTTCTGACTGGCTCCGGTTTGACAGTGGCCCTGATGCTGGATCCCTACTTGGGGTGCGGGCTGGAGGTGCATGGAAGAGACTGATCTCCCAGGATAGAATAATGTGTTTCTTCTCTGGTACCTGGAAGCAACTACATCATTTAGATGCTGTGGGTTTGTGTGAATCGGGCTTGGGGGCCCATGTGTGGGGCCAGTGGTGTGATTCTGATGCTTGTGTCTGTGTGTGTTTCCTCAGGTGATGTTTCCCTCTTACACAGCACTAGTCACCTGTGAACTTTCTAAACGCTTCTTATCACCACTGCACACTGACTATACATTACTTGATTCTTTCCTCAGCTCATCCATTCCTCATATTTGGTTAATAATCATTTTCCTCAAGTGAAGAAGGTGCTGAGGACAATGGCCCAACTGTTGACAATGCTCTGTTGAAAAGCCAAACTGAGAACCTAGGCGTGTTCCCAGTGTGACTGCTCTTAACCCCTGACCTTCACTTATCACTCAGCGTTGAAATCCTTGTCATGGGGCAAGGGCTCCCTGCATCTGTGCTTTTGCCTGGAGGTACTAGAGCTCCAGAGATCCAGACCGTGTACATCATTGCAAAATGGTCTCAGTGGTCAAGAAACCCAGGGCAAATATAAGCAGATTATCACCAGCAGATTATATGACATCGTCCTGGTCAGTTCACAGACCTGGGAGTTGTATGCCCTGGTTTAGACAGAACAGGCCAAATCTGTTCGTCCTAGTGTCATTGCTTAACCGAGGACAAAAGCAGATTCCCATCAGGGAGATATTTCATTGTACTGAGTGACACCACCATAAGCCTTAGGTTGGCTCAAGCCTGCAGCACACTCTCAAGGGAAGGTGTCAAATAGATCTCATGGTGGAACTTGACAGTCTGCTTGGTGACTTGACTCTAGTAAACCTCGTGCATACCTGAGTCCCAGAAATTCAACGTTTGCCCCGGGCTTTCTCTCCATAATGAGCTGTCCCACTCAATGTATGCCTTCTCTGAGTGTGAGCAGACACTCACTGAGGGACGCGCAAGTATTGGTTGGACAATTAAAAGACTGGCAGGAAACATTACCTGAGTGATTCTAGCCTAATAGCTCTTTGGCAAGTTAGAATTGAATTCAGTCCTCTAGCAGAGACTGCTTTTCATCAAGAACAAAATCTCTCTGAAAACTCAGTAAGTGCAATAAGTGTAAGAATCCTGGGGAGGCAGTGATCTAGGGAGGAAATCCTTCTGGATAGGTGTTTTTTTTGCAGAAGATGTAAACACGCAGGAGGATGAGTCTCTGTCATTGAAAGGTGGCATGCATTTTAGTGTTTCTTATTTTCCGATCTGTGAGGTTATCACTAGTTAAAATGCAGAGGTTCTCTTTCACTATTTCCTGCTCCTCCGATTTGCTCTTATTTGTGAATCAAAGAGGATGATTCAACAGCCACTCAGTCCCAAGTTACTAATGCCTTAAGCATACAATCCACCCCATTCCCCCGGCCCCCGAGAAAGCTTCCTGGTTGATTAGGGAGCAGCTTCTCCTGTGCACCAATGTCTCTTCCTTGTCCCTCTAGCTCCCCAGGCGGAAGTGGAAGAGGAAACATGCGACGACTTGCCTGAGGTAAAGGCTCTGAGTACTGTGAGTGTACCTGCACCTTTCTTTATCAGTGATAAGATTATTGCTTCACTTTATTTGTTATTCAGACAAATACAGTTATAGTCATCTGACAATTTACATTCCCACTGAGGCATGTAATTCCTTGGCTGGGAAAAGAGTGAGGATAAATCTATTATCAACACAGACCTGGTTCACAAGGACATTAAAAAAGACAGCATCATTAACTGCTGTAGGTACTTTGCTCAGCAGAAAGGTCTCTTTCTTTTTTTTTTTTTTTTTTGTATTTTTTTTTTGAAAGTTCTCTTTCTTGAAAAGCAATGTGTTGTTGTTGGACACATTGAAATTGAGAGATCTTTTGTGAAACCGACTTTCCGCCAGGAAACTCTCTGTTGTCCTTTGGAGTCACTGGAATAAAGAGTTTTAGTTATGTGAGGAGACAAACCACATGACAGAATACTTAGTGCAGGAGGTTGAAGATGCTGACACCTCACTCTGTTTCCTTCTCTCCAGTCACAGGAATTCGGGGACGCCAGTGAACACGGTAAATATTCAGGGATCATCAACACTCTGCTGAGGTACAATCCATCTGATAAAGCGGGGGTTTTCTGACTGGCTCCGGTTTGAGAGTGGCCCTGATGCTTGATCCCTACTTGGGGTGCGGGCTGGAGGTGCATGGAAGAGACTGATCTCCCAGGATAGAATAATGTGTTTCTTCTCTGGTACCTGGAAGCAACTACATCATTTAGATGCTGTGGGTTTGTGTGAATCGGGCTTGGGGGCCCATGTGTGGGCCCAGTGGTGTGATTCTGATGCTCTGTGTCTGTGTGTGTTTCCTCAGGAGATTTTTCCCTCTTACACAGCACTAGTCACCTGTGAACTTTCTAAACGCTTCTTATCACCACTGCACACTGACTATACATTACTTGATTCTTTCCTCAGCTCATCCATTCCTCATATTTGGTTAATATTCATTTTCCTCAAGTGAAGAAGGTGCTGAGGACAATGGCCCAACTGTTGACAATGCTATGTTGAAAAGCCAAACTGAGAAAAGCCAAACTGAGACCTAGGGGTGTTCCCAGTGTGACTGCTCTTAACCCCTGACCTTCACTTATCACTCAGCGTTGAAATCCTCATGGGGGGCAAGGGCTCCCTGCATCTGTGCTTTTGCCTGGAGGTACTAGAGCTCCAGAGATCCAGACCGTGTACATCATTGCAAGATGGTCTCAGTGGTCAAGGAACCCAGGGCAAATATAAGCAGATTATCACCAACTTTGGCACAGTCATTATCGTCAAAGGCACCTAGGGACTGACATCGTCCTGGTCAGTTCACAGAACTGGGAGTTGTATGCCCTGGTTTAGACAGGACAGGCCAAATCTGTTCGTGCTAGTGTCTTTGCTTAACCAAGGACAAAAGCAGATTCCCATCAGGGAGATATTTCATTGTACTGGGTGACACCACCATAAGCCTTAGGTTGGCTCAAGCCTGCAGCAGACTCTCAAGGGAAATTGTCAAATAGATCTCATGGTGGAAACTTGACAGTCTGCTTGGTGACTTGACTCTAGTAAACCTCGTGCATACCTGAGTCCAAGAAATTCAACGTTTGCCCCGGGCTTTCTCTCCATAATGAGCTGTCCCACTCAATGTATGGCTTCTCTGATTGTGAGCAGACACTCACTGAGGGACGCGCAAGTATTGGTTGGACAATTAAAAGACTGGCAGGAAACATTACCTGAGTGATTCTAGCCTAATAGCTCTTTGGCAAGTTAGAATTGAATTCAGTCCTCTAGCAGAGACTGCTTTTCATCAAGAACAAAATCTCTCTGAAAACTCAGTAAGTGCAATAGGTGTAACTGAATCCTGGGGAGGCAGTGATCTAGGAGGAAATCCTTCTGGATAGGTGTTGTTTTGCAGAAGATGTAAACACGCAGGAGGTTGATGAGTCTCTGTCATTGAAAGGTGGCATGTATTTTAGTGTTTCTTATTTTCCGATCTGTGAGGTTATCACTAGTTAAAATGCAGAGGTTCCTCTTTCACTATTTCCTGCCCCTCCGATTTGCTCTTATTTGTGAATCAAAGAGGATGATTCAACAGCCACTCAGTCCCAAGTTACTAATGCCTTAAGCATACAATCCACCCCATTCCCCCGGCCCCCAAGAAAGGTTCCTGGGTGATTAGGGAGCAGCTTCTCCTGTGCACCAATGTCTCCTCCTTGTCCCTCTAGCTCCCCAGGCGGAAGTGGAAGAGGAAACATGCGACGACTTGCCTGAGGTAAAGGCTCTGAGTACTGTGAGTGTGCCTGCACCTTTCTTTATCTGTGATAAGATTATTGCTTCACTTTATTTGTTATTCAGACAAATACAGTTATAGTCATCTGACAATTTACATTCCCACTGAGGCACGTAATTCCTTGGCTGGGAAAAGAGTGAGGATAAATCTATTATCAACACAGACCTGGTTCACAAGGACATTAAAAAAGACAGCATCATTAACTACTGTAGGTACTTTGCTCAGCAGAGAGGTCTCTTTCTTTTTTTAAATTTTTTGTATTTTTTTTTTTTTGAGTTCTCTTTCTTGAAAAGCAATGTGTTGTTGTTGGACACATTGAAATTGAGAGATCTTTTGTGAAACCGACTTTCCGCCAGGACACTCTCTGTTGTCCTTTGGAGTCACTGGAATAAAGAGTTTTAGTTATGTGAGGAGACAAACCACATGACAGAATACTTAGTGCAGGAGGTTGAAGATGCTGACACCTCACTCTGTTTCCTTCTCTCCAGTCACAGGAATTCGGGGACGCCAGTGAACAGGGTAAATATTCAGGGATCAACACTCTGCTGAGGTACAATCCATCTGATAAAGCGGGGGTTTTCTGACTGGCTCCGGTTTGACAGTGGCCCTGATGATGCTGATCCCTACTTGGGGTGCGGGCTGGAGGTGCATGGAAGAGACTGATCTCCCAGGATAGAATAATGTGTTTTCTTCTGGGTACCTGGAAGCAACTACATCATTTAGATGCTGTGGGTTTGTGTGAATCGGGCTTGGGGGCCCATGTGTGGGGCCAGTGGTGTGATTCTGATGCTCTGTGTCTGTGTGTGTTTCCTCAGGTGATGTTTCCCTCTTACACAGCACTAGTCACCTGTGAACTTTCTAAACGCTTCTTATCACCACTGCACACTGACTATACATTACTTGATTCTTTCCTCAGCTCATCCATTCCTCATATTTGGTTAATAATCATTTTCCTCAAGTGAAGAAGGTGCTGAGGACAATGGCCCAACTGTTGACAATGCTCTGTTGAAAAGCCAAACTGAGAACCTAGGGGTGTTCCCAGTGTGACTGCTCTTAACCCCTGACCTTCACTTATCACTCAGCGTTGAAATCCTTGTCATGGGGCAAGGGCTCCCTGCATCTGTGCTTTTGCCTGGAGGTACTAGAGCTCCAGAGATCCAGACCGTGTACATCATTGCAAAATGGTCTCTCAGTGGTCAAGAAACCCAGGGCAAATATAAGCAGATTATCACCAGCAGATTATTCATCGTCGTCCTGGTCAGTTCACAGACCTGGGAGTTGTATGCCCTGGTTTAGACAGAACAGGCCAAATCTGTTCGTCCTAGTGTCATTGCTTAACCGAGGACAAAAGCAGATTCCCATCAGGGAGATATTTCATTGTACTGAGTGACACCACCATAAGCCTTAGGTTGGCTCAAGCCTGCAGCACACTCTCAAGGGAAGGTGTCAAATAGATCTCATGGTGGAACTTGACAGTCTGCTTGGTGACTTGACTCTAGTAAACCTCGTGCATACCTGAGTCCCAGAAATTCAACGTTTGCCCCGGGCTTTCTCTCCATAATGAGCTGTCCCACTCAATGTATGCCTTCTCTGAGTGTGAGCAGACACTCACTGAGGGACGCGCAAGTATTGGTTGGACAATTAAAAGACTGGCAGGAAACATTACCTGAGTGATTCTAGCCTAATAGCTCTTTGGCAAGTTAGAATTGAATTCAGTCCTCTAGCAGAGACTGCTTTTCATCAAGAACAAAATCTCTCTGAAAACTCAGTAAGTGCAATAAGTGTAACTGAATCCTGGGGAGGCAGTGATCTAGGAGGAAATCCTTCTGGATAGGTGTTTTTTTTTTTGAAGATGTAAACACGCAGGAGGTTGATGAGTCTCTGTCATTGAAAGGTGGCATGCATTTTAGTGTTTCTTATTTTCCGATCTGTGAGGTTATCACTAGTTAAAATGCAGAGGTTCTCTTTCACTATTTCCTGCTCCTCCGATTTGCTCTTATTTGTGAATCAAAGAGGATGATTCAACAGCCACTCAGTCCCAAGTTACTAATGCCTTAAGCATACAATCCACCCCATTCCCCCGGCCCCCGAGAAAGCTTCCTGGTTGATTAGGGAGCAGCTTCTCCTGTGCACCAATGTCTCTTCCTTGTCCCTCTAGCTCCCCAGGCGGAAGTGGAAGAGGAAATGCGACGACTTGCCTGAGGTAAAGGCTCTGAGTACTGTGAGTGTACCTGCACCTTTCTTTATCAGTGATAAGATTATTGCTTCACTTTATTTGTTATTCAGACAAATACAGTTATAGTCATCTGACAATTTACATTCCCACTGAGGCATGTAATTCCTTGGCTGGGAAAAGAGTGAGGATAAATCTATTATCAACACAGACCTGGTTCACAAGGACATTAAAAAAGACAGCATCATTAACTGCTGTAGGTACTTTGCTCAGCAGAAAGGTCTCTTTCTTTTTTTTTTTAAATTTTTTGTATTTTTTTTTTGAAAGTTCTCTTTCTTGAAAAGCAATGTGTTGTTGTTGGACACATTGAAATTGAGAGATCTTTTGTGAAACCGACTTTCCGCCAGGAAACTCTCTGTTGTCCTTTGGAGTCACTGGAATAAAGAGTTTTAGTTATGTGAGGAGACAAACCACATGACAGAATACTTAGTGCAGGAGGTTGAAGATGCTGACACCTCACTCTGTTTCCTTCTCTCCAGTCACAGGAATTCGGGGACGCCAGTGAACACGGTAAATATTCAGGGATCAACACTCTGCTGAGGTACAATCCATCTGATAAAGCGGGGGTTTTCTGACTGGCTCCGGTTTGAGAGTGGCCCTGATGCTTGATCCCTACTTGGGGTGCGGGCTGGAGGTGCATGGAAGAGACTGATCTCCCAGGATAGAATAATGTGTTTCTTCTCTGGTACCTGGAAGCAACTACATCATTTAGATGCTGTGGGTTTGTGTGAATCGGGCTTGGGGGCCCATGTGTGGGCCCAGTGGTGTGATTCTGATGCTCTGTGTCTGTGTGTGTTTCCTCAGGAGATTTTTCCCTCTTACACAGCACTAGTCACCTGTGAACTTTCTAAACGCTTCTTATCACCACTGCACACTGACTATACACATTACTTGATTCTTTCCTCAGCTCATCCATTCCTCATATTTGGTTAATATTCATTTTCCTCAAGTGAAGAAGGTGCTGAGGACAATGGCCCAACTGTTGACAATGCTATGTTGAAAAGCCAAACTGAGAACCTAGGGGTGTTCCCAGTGTGACTGCTCTTAACCCCTGACCTTCACTTATCACTCAGCGTTGAAATCCTAGTCATGGGGCAAGGGCTCCCTGCATCTGTGCTTTTGCCTGGAGGTACTAGAGCTCCAGAGATCCAGACCGTGTACATCATTGCAAGATGGTCTCAGTGGTCAAGGAACCCAGGGCAAATATAAGCAGATTATCACCAACTTTGGCACAGTCATTATCGTCGTCAAAGGCACCTAGGGACTGACATCGTCCTGGTCAGTTCACAGAACTGGGAGTTGTATGCCCTGGTTTAGACAGGACAGGCCAAATCTGTTCGTGCTAGTGTCTTTGCTTAACCAAGGACAAAAGCAGATTCCCATCAGGGGAGATATTTCATTGTACTGGGTGACACCACCATAAGCCTTAGGTTGGCTCAAGCCTGCAGCAGACTCTCAAGGGAAATTGTCAAATAGATCTCATGGTGGAACTTGACAGTCTGCTTGGTGACTTGACTCTAGTAAACCTCGTGCATACCTGAGTCCAAGAAATTCAACGTTTGCCCCGGGCTTTCTCTCCATAATGAGCTGTCCCACTCAATGTATGGCTTCTGGCTTCTCTGATGTGAGCAGACACTCACTGAGGGACGCGCAAGTATTGGTTGGACAATTAAAAGACTGGCAGGAAACATTACCTGAGTGATTCTAGCCTAATAGCTCTTTGGCAAGTTAGAATTGAATTCAGTCCTCTAGCAGAGACTGCTTTTCATCAAGAACAAAATCTCTCTGAAAACTCAGTAAGTGCAATAGGTGTAACTGAATCCTGGGGAGGCAGTGATCTAGGAGGAAATCCTTCTGGATAGGTGTTGTTTTGCAGAAGATGATGTAAACACGCAGGAGGTTGATGAGTCTCTGTCATTGAAAGGTGGCATGTATTTTAGTGTTTCTTATTTTCCGATCTGTGAGGTTATCACTAGTTAAAATGCAGAGGTTCTCTTTCACTATTTCCTGCCCCTCCGATTTGCTCTTATTTGTGAATCAAAGAGGATGATTCAACAGCCACTCAGTCCCACTCAGTCCCAAGTTACTAATGCCTTAAGCATACAATCCACCCCATTCCCCCGGCCCCCAAGAAAGGTTCCTGGGTGATTAGGGAGCAGCTTCTCCTGTGCACCAATGTCTCTTCCTTGTCCCTCTAGCTCCCCAGGCGGAAGTGGAAGAGGAAACATGCGACGACTTGCCTGAGGTAAAGGCTCTGAGTACTGTGAGTGTGCCTGCACCTTTCTTTATCTGTGATAAGATTATTGCTTCACTTTATTTGTTATTCAGACAAATACAGTTATAGTCATCTGACAATTTACATTCCCACTGAGGCAGTAAATTCCTTGGCTGGGAAAAGAGTGAGGATAAATCTATTATCAACACAGACCTGGTTCACAAGGACATTAAAAAAGACAGCATCATTAACTACTGTAGGTACTTTGCTCAGCAGAGAGGTCTCTTTCTTTTTTTAAATTTTTTGTATTTTTTTTTTTGAAAAGTTCTCTTTCTTGAAAAGCAATGTGTTGTTGTTGGACACATTGAAATTGAGAGATCTTTTGTGAAACCGACTTTCCGCCAGGACACTCTCTGTTGTCCTTTGGAGTCACTGGAATAAAGAGTTTTAGTTATGTGAGGAGACAAACCACATGACAGAATACTTAGTGCAGGAGGTTGAAGATGCTGACACCTCACTCTGTTTCCTTCTCTCCAGTCACAGGAATTCGGGGACGCCAGTGAACAGTGAACAGGGTAAATATTCAGGGATCAACACTCTGCTGAGAGGTACAATCCATCTGATAAAGCGGGGGTTTTCTGACTGGCTCCGGTTTGACAGTGGCCCTGATGCGCTGGATCCCTACTTGGGGTGCGGGCTGGAGGTGCATGGAAGAGACTGATCTCCCAGGATAGAATAATGTGTTTCTTCTCTGGTACCTGGAAGCAACTACATCATTTAGATGCTGTGGGTTTGTGTGAATCGGGCTTGGGGGCCCATGTGTGGGGCCAGTGGTGTGATTCTGATGCTCTGTGTCTGTGTGTGTTTCCTCAGGTGATGTTTCCCTCTTACACAGCACTAGTCACCTGTGAACTTTCTAAACGCTTCTTATCACCACTGCACACTGACTGACTATACATTACTTGATTCTTTCCTCAGCTCATCCATTCCTCATATTTGGTTAATAATCATTTTCCTCAAGTGAAGAAGGTGCTGAGGACAATGGCCCAACTGTTGACAATGCTCTGTTGAAAAGCCAAACTGAGAACCTAGGGTGTTCCCAGTGTGACTGCTCTTAACCCCTGACCTTCACTTATCACTCAGCGTTGAAATCCTTGTCATGGGGCAAGGGCTCCCTGCATCTGTGCTTTTGCCTGGAGGTACTAGAGCTCCAGAGATCCAGACCGTGTACATCATTGCAAAATGGTCTCAGTGGTCAAGAAACCCAGGGCAAATATAAGCAGATTATCACCAGCAGATTATTATCGTCAAAGGCACCTGGTCAGTTCACAGACCTGGGAGTTGTATGCCCTGGTTTAGACAGAACAGGCCAAATCTGTTCGTGCTAGTGTCATTGCTTAACCGAGGACAAAAGCAGATTCCCATCAGGGAGATATTTCATTGTACTGAGTGACACCACCATAAGCCTTAGGTTGGCTCAAGCCTGCAGCACACTCTCAAGGGAAGGTGTCAAATAGATCTCATGGTGGAACTTGACAGTCTGCTTGGTGACTTGACTCTAGTAAACCTCGTGCATACCTGAGTCCCAGAAATTCAACGTTTGCCCCGGGCTTTCTCTCCATAATGAGCTGTCCCACTCAATGTATGCCTTCTCTGAGTGTGAGCAGACACTCACTGAGGGACGCGCAAGTATTGGTTGGACAATTAAAAGACTGGCAGGAAACATTACCTGAGTGATTCTAGCCTAATAGCTCTTTGGCAAGTTTGAATTCAGTCCTCTAGCAGAGACTGCTTTTCATCAAGAACAAAATCTCTCTGAAAACTCAGTAAGTGCAATAAGTGTAACTGAATCCTGGGGAGGCAGTGATCTAGGAGGAAATCCTTCTGGATAGGTGTTTTTTTTGCAGAAGATGTAAACACGCAGGAGGTTGATGAGTCTCTGTCATTGAAAGGTGGCATGCATTTTAGTGTTTCTTATTTTCCGATCTGTGAGGTTATCACTAGTTAAAATGCAGAGGTTCTCTTTCACTATTTCCTGCTCCTCCGATTTGCTCTTATTTGTGAATCAAAGAGGATGATTCAACAGCCACTCAGTCCCAAGTTACTAATGCCTTAAGCATACAATCCACCCCATTCCCCCGGCCCCCGAGAAAGCTTCCTGGTTGATTAGGGAGCAGCTTCTCCTGTGCACCAATGTCTCTTCCTTGTCCCTCTAGCTCCCCAGGCGGAAGTGGAAGAGGAAACATGCGACGACTTGCCTGAGGTAAAGGCTCTGAGTACTGTGAGTGTACCTGCACCTTTCTTTATCAGTGATAAGATTATTGCTTCACTTTATTTGTTATTCAGACAAATACAGTTATAGTCATCTGACAATTTACATTCCCACTGAGGCATGTAATTCCTTGGCTGGGAAAAGAGTGAGGATAAATCTATTATCAACACAGACCTGGTTCACAAGGACATTAAAAAAGACAGCATCATTAACTGCTGTAGGTACTTTGCTCAGCAGAAAGGTCTCTTTCTTTTTTTAAATTTTTTGTATTTTTTTTTGAAAGTTCTCTTTCTTGAAAAGCAATGTGTTGTTGTTGGACACATTGAAATTGAGAGATCTTTTGTGAAACCGACTTTCCGCCAGGAAACTCTCTGTTGTCCTTTGGAGTCACTGGAATAAAGAGTTTTAGTTATGTGAGGAGACAAACCACATGACAGAATACTTAGTGCAGGAGGTTGAAGATGCTGACACCTCACTCTGTTTCCTTCTCTCCAGTCACAGGAATTCGGGGACGCCAGTGAACACGGTAAATATTCAGGGATCAACACTCTGCTGAGGTACAATCCATCTGATAAAGCGGGGGTTTTCTGACTGGCTCCGGTTTGAGTGGCCCTGATGCTGGATCCCTACTTGGGGTGCGGGCTGGAGGTGCATGGAAGAGACTGATCTCCCAGGATAGAATAATGTGTTTCTTCTCTGGTACCTGGAAGCAACTACATCATTTAGATGCTGTGGGTTTGTGTGAATCGGGCTTGGGGGCCCATGTGTGGGCCCAGTGGTGTGATTCTGATGCTCTGTGTCTGTGTGTGTTTTCTCAGGAGATTTTTCCCTCTTACACAGCACTAGTCACCTGTGAACTTTCTAAACGCTTCTTATCACCACTGCACACTGACTATACATTACTTGATTCTTTCCTCAGCTCATCCATTCCTCATATTTGGTTAATATTCATTTTCCTCAAGTGAAGAAGGTGCTGAGGACAATGGCCCAACTGTTGACAATGCTATGTTGAAAAGCCAAACTGAGAACCTAGGGGTGTTCCCAGTGTGACTGCTCTTAACCCCTGACCTTCACTTATCACTCAGCGTTGAAATCCTAGTCATGGGGCAAGGGCTCCCTGCATCTGTGCTTTTGCCTGGAGGTACTAGAGCTCCAGAGATCCAGACCGTGTACATCATTGCAAGATGGTCTCAGTGGTCAAGGAACCCAGGGCAAATATAAGCAGATTATCACCAACTTTGGCACAGTCATTATCGTCAAAGGCACCTAGGGACTGACATCGTCCTGGTCAGGTCAGTTCACAGAACTGGGAGTTGTATGCCCTGGTTTAGACAGGACAGGCCAAATCTGTTCGTGCTAGTGTCTTTGCTTAACCAAGGACAAAAGCAGATTCCCATCAGGGAGATATTTCATTGTACTGGGTGACACCACCATAAGCCTTAGGTTGGCTCAAGCCTGCAGCAGACTCTCAAGGGAAATTGTCAAATAGATCTCATGGTGGAACTTGACAGTCTGCTTGGTGACTTGACTCTAGTAAACCTCGTGCATACCTGAGTCCAAGAAATTCAACGTTTGCCCCGGGCTTTCTCTCCATAATGAGCTGTCCCACTCAATGTATGGCTTCTCTGAGTGTGAGCAGACACTCACTGAGGGACGCGCAAGTATTGGTTGGACAATTAAAAGACTGGCAGGAAACATTACCTGAGTGATTCTAGCCTAATAGCTCTTTGGCAAGTTAGAATTGAATTCAGTCCTCTAGCAGAGACTGCTTTTCATCAAGAACAAAAAATCTCTCTGAAAACTCAGTAAGTGCAATAGGTGTAACTGAATCCTGGGGAGGCAGTGATCTAGGAGGAAATCCTTCTGGATAGGTGTTGTTTTGCAGAAGATGTAAACACGCAGGAGGTTGATGAGTCTCTGTCATTGAAAGGTGGCATGTATTTTAGTGTTTCTTATTTTCCGATCTGTGAGGTTATCACTAGTTAAAATGCAGAGGTTCTCTTTCACTATTTCCTGCCCTCCGATTTGCTCTTATTTGTGAATCAAAGAGGATGATTCAACAGCCACTCAGTCCCAAGTTACTAATGCCTTAAGCATACAATCCACCCCATTCCCCCGGCCCCCAAGAAAGGTTCCTGGGTGATTAGGGAGCAGCTTCTCCTGTGCACCAATGTCTCCTCCTTGTCCCTCTAGCTCCCCAGGCGGAAGTGGAAGAGGAAACATGCGACGACTTGCCTGAGGTAAAGGCTCTGAGTACTGTGAGTGTGCCTGCACCTTTCTTTATCTGTGATAAGATTATTGCTTCACTTTATTTGTTATTCAGACAAATACAGTTATAGTCATCTGACAATTTACATTCCCACTGAGGCATGTAATTCCTTGGCTGGGAAAAGAGTGAGGATAAATCTATTATCAACACAGACCTGGTTCACAAGGACATTAAAAAAGACAGCATCATTAACTACTGTAGGTACTTTGCTCAGCAGAGAGGTCTCTTTCTTTTTTTAAATTTTTTGTATTTTTTTTTGAAAGTTCTCTTTCTTGAAAAGCAATGTGTTGTTGTTGGACACATTGAAATTGAGAGATCTTTTGTGAAACCGACTTTCCGCCAGGACACTCTCTGTTGTCCTTTGGAGTCACTGGAATAAAGAGTTTTAGTTATGTGAGGAGACAAACCACATGACAGAATACTTAGTGCAGGAGGTTGAAGATGCTGACACCTCACTCTGTTTCCTCTCTCCAGTCACAGGAATTCGGGGACGCCAGTGAACAGGGTAAATATTCAGGGATCAACACTCTGCTGAGGTACAATCCATCTGATAAAGCGGGGGTTTTCTGACTGGCTCCGGTTTGACAGTGGCCCTGATGCTGGATCCCTACTTGGGGTGCGGGCTGGAGGTGCATGGAAGAGACTGATCTCCCAGGATAGAATAATGTGTTTCTTCTCTGGTACCTGGAAGCAACTACATCATTTAGATGCTGTGGGTTTGTGTGAATCGGGCTTGGGGGCCCATGTGTGGGCCAGTGGTGTGATTCTGATGCTCTGTGTCTGTGTGTGTTTCCTCAGGTGATGTTTCCCTCTTACACAGCACTAGTCACCTGTGAACTTTCTAAACGCTTCTTATCACCACTGCACACTGACTATACATTACTTGATTCTTTCCTCAGCTCATCCATTCCTCATATTTGGTTAATAATCATTTTCCTCAAGTGAAGAAGGTGCTGAGGACAATGGCCCAACTGTTGACAATGCTCTGTTGAAAAGCCAAACTGAGAACCTACGGGTGTTCCCAGTGTGACTGCTCTTAACCCCTGACCTTCACTTATCACTCAGCGTTGAAATCCTTGTCATGGGGCAAGGGCTCCCTGCATCTGTGCTTTTGCCTGGAGGTACTAGAGCTCCAGAGATCCAGACCGTGTACATCATTGCAAGATGGTCTCAGTGGTCAAGAAACCCAGGGCAAATATAAGCAGATTATCACCAACTTTGCACAGTCATTATCGTCAAAGGCACCTAGGGACTGACATCGTCCTGGTCAGTTCACAGAACTGGGAGTTGTATGCCCTGTTTTTAGACAGAACAGGCCAAATCTGTTCGTGCTAGTGTCATTGCTTAACCAAGGACAAAAGCAGATTCCCATCAGGGAGATATTTCATTGTACTGGGTGACACCACCATAAGCCTTAGGTTGGCTCAAGCCTGCAGCACACTCTCAAGGGAAGGTGTCAAATAGA
>JAJLRB010005498.1:0-37440 GCA_020976825.1 Odocoileus hemionus | reverse complement strand
ACAAACCCACAGCAAGCATCACCCTCAATGGTGAAAAATTGAAAGCATTTCCCCTGAAATCAGGAACAAGACAAGGGTGCCCACTCTCACCACTACTATTCAACATAGTTTTGGAAGTTTTGGCCACAGCAATCAGGGCAGAAAAGAAGTAAAAGGAATCCAGATAGGAAAAGAAGAAGTGAAACTCTCGCTGTTTGCAGATGACATGATCCTCTACATAGAAAACCCTAAAGACTCTACCAGAAAATTACTAGAGCTAATCAACGAATACAGTCAAGTTGCAGGATATAAAATTAACACACAGAAATCTCTTGCATTCCTATACACTAACAATGAGAAAACAGAAAGAGAAATTAAGGAAACAATACCATTCACCATTGCAACAAAAAAGAATAAAATACTTAGGAGTATATCTACCTAAAGAAACAAAAGACCTATACATAGAAAACTATAAAACACTGATGAAAGAAATCAAGAGGAGACACAAGCAATGGAGAAATATACCGTGTTCATGGATTGGAAGAATCAATATTGTCAAAATGGCTATACTACCCAAAGCAATCTATAGATTCAATGCAATCCCTATCAAACTACCAACAGTATTTTTCACAGAACTAGAACAAATAATTTCACAATTTGTATGGAAATACAAAAAACCTCGAATAGCCAAAGTAATCCTGAGAAAGAAGAATGGAACTGGAGGAATCAATCTGCCTGACTTCAGACTCTACTACAAAGCCACAGTCATCAAGACAGTATGGTACTGGCACAAAGACAGAAATATAGATCAATGGAACAGAATAGAAAGCCCAGAGATAAGTCCACGAACCTATGGTCACCTTATCTTCGACAAAGGAGGCAAGGATATACAATGGAAAAAAGATAACCTCTTTAACAAGTGGTGCTGGGAAAACTGGTCAACCACCTGTAAAAGAATGAAACTAGAACACTTTCTAACACCATACACAAAAATAAACTCAAAATGGATTAAAGATCTAAATGTAAGACCAGAAACTATAAAACTCCTAGAGGAGAACATAGGCAAAACACTCTCCGACATAAATCACAGCAGGATCCTCTATGACCCACATCCCAGAATTTCAGAAATAAAAGCAAAAATAAACAAATGGGACCTAATGAAACTTAAAAGCTTTTGCACAACAAAGGAAACTATAAGCAAGGTGAAAAGACAGCCCTCAGATTGGGAGAAAATAATAGCAAACGAAGCAACAGACAAAGGATTAATCTCAAAAATATACAAGCAACTCCTCCAGCTCAACTCCAGAAAAATAAATGACCCAATCAAAAAATGGGCCAAAGAACTCAACAGACATTTCTCCAAGGAAGACATACAGATGGCTAACAAACACATGAAAAGATGCTCAACATCACTCATTATCAGAGAAATGCAAATCAAAACCACAATGAGGTACCATTACACGCCAGTCAGGATGGCTGCTATCCAAAAGTCTACAAGCAATAAATGCTGGAGAGGGTGTGGAGAAAAGGGAACCCTCTTACACTGTTGGTGGGAATGCAAATTAGTACAGCCACTATGGAAAACAGTGTGGAGATTTCTTAAAAAGCTGGAAATAGAACTGCCATATGACCCAGCAATCCCACTTCTGGGCATACACACCAAGGAAACCAGATCTGAAAGAGACACGTGCACCCCAATGTTCATCGCAGCACTGTTTATAATAGCCAGGACATGGAAGCAACCCAGATGCCCATCAGCAGACGAATGGATGAGGAAGCTGTGGTACATATATACACCATGGAATATTACTCAGCCATTAAAAAGAATTCATTTGAATCAGTTCTAATGAGATGGATGAAACTGGAGCCCATTATACAGAGCGAAGTAAGCCAGAAAGATAAAGACCATTACAGTATACTAACACATATATATGGACTTTAGAAAGATGGTAACGATAACCCTATATGCAAAACAGAAAAAGAGACTCAGATGTATGGAACAGACTTGTGGACTCTGGGAGAAGGCGAGGGTGGGATGTTTCAGGAGAACAGCATTGAAACATGTATATTATCTAGGGTGAAACAGATCACCAGCCCAGGTGGGTGCATGAGACAAGTGCTCGGGCCTGGTGCACTGGGAAGACCCAGAGGGATCGGGTGAGAGGGAGGTGGGAGGGGGGACTGGGATGGGGGAATACATGTAAATCCATGGCTAATTCATATCAATGTATAACAAAAACTACTGTAATGATGTAAAGTAATTAGCCTCCAACTAATAAAAATAAAAAAAAAAAAAATAAATGAAGATGGATTCTTTAGAGATAAGCAGAGCTCTGCCAGCCCTCAGATGCCTGTGTGGGAGACATGCTCTCAGTTCAAGGTAGACTCTCTGGACCCTGTGCGTGTGTGGTCAGTCCCATGTGTTCAACTCTTTTGTGACCCCATGGACTGTAGCGTGCCAGGCTCTTCTGTATATGGATTTTCAAGCCAGAGTATTGGGTTGCCAGACCTTCCTCCAGGGGATCTTTCCGACCCTGGAATCAAACCCATGTCTTCCACATCTCCTGCATTGGCAAGCAGATTCTTTACCGTCGAGCTGCCGGGAAGGCCCCTCTGTGCCTTGAAATCTGGCCCAAGCTGCACAGAGCTCTGAAGGCAGCTCGCGAGGGGAGGGGCGTGTGCAGCAGCGCAGCAGAGTGTGGCTCTCGGGGACGATCCCACTTTAGGGGCCAATAGTCTGGCTTTGGCCTGGTCCCTGGTCCTGAGCAAGCTTGGGAATATAGTTTCAGAGTTTCTCAAGCTATACATGAAGGCTTAAATTCTGTACCAGCTCTGTAAAACTTTGTTTTCATTGATTCACAATTTACGATGTAACCTCTTGTAACCATCATTAGTTTTCAGCAGCTTTGGACTTGTCACTTACCTTGACATCAGAGATCTACAGGGTTGCTTAAATTAATGAAAAATTCCATGTAGCATGATATCTTTATCTTAAGAGACTGCCTTTCTATCCTAACGTTGTTCATTGATTACTAGATTTATCTACCTGTGGTTAACCTACCTCAAAAGTTGGAAAATATAATTCAGCAGAAAGTAATATTTTCTAACATAGCGTGTCAAAAATTACATTTAAAAATTCCAAATATAAGTCCCCCAATACAATTTTTGCTCCTTTTATTATGTTGCCAATGATAAAATGACTGCTTCAGATTTGAAGATGTCTTGAACAGTTTAGCACCCTCAAAAAAAAACTTTTATATAAATTTTTTTCTTATTGGAACCACATTACTTGTTTTTAGTGATTTGTTTTGTAATAATTTTAGACAGCCAGGAATGTGCAAAAGTAGGACAGAGACTTCAAATAATCTTTGGTCCAGTTGTTCCTAATTGCTTACATTTTTGTATAAAATAGGACTCTATCAAAGCTGGGGAAATGGACCTTGTTACAATTGTAGACATATCATTTTATCACATGTGTTGGCACCAACCACAGTCAAGATACACACCTGTTCCATCACCACAAAGGTCTCCTTCCTGTTGCGCTATAGGTACACTTACCATCCTCCCACATTGGCCCCTAGGCACCATCTCCTAAACTTTTGGCAACCATTATCAATCTCTTTTTTGTCTTCTTGAGAATGCGATATAATGTATTCATATATATATGCCTTCAAATGCCAACAATCTAAGGTTGGCACAGCGTTTTACAGAGAGTCATAGGTACTCTCATAATATTAGTAAGTTAGTCTTTTTTATTGTTAAGCACTGTTTCGTGGCATTCATGTACCACAATTTGTTTAACCATTCACTTATTTAGAACATTTTTGTTGTTTCTTTTTTCTAGCTTGGAGCTACTACAAATGAGTTGCTAGAAAACAGATCAGTGTTACATATATTTTTCAGGGGAACATGAGGTCTTTAATTACTCTGGGGTGATGTAATGACATCGTAATTGGAACCATGTTTGGAAAACTAATCTATGTAGTTTTTGTTTGTTTCTGTTACTCCTTATGTCACCGAAAGAAATGGTATGAACCTGAATCCCAGCTCATAGTGCCTTCATTATATGACTTGAGTGCTCCCATATGTGCCCTAAAGGACACTACTATTTCCTGCAGTACAGGGCTGAAAACTAAGACAGAAAACTCACCATGCATCTAGTTGAATTGCTATGCATGTGGAACTTGCGGCCTGGAAAAGGGCATGCTCATGTTGAATTAACATGAGGGCCCTTTGCTTGGGGAAAGACATGGGAGCCCTCCAAGTTAGAATGGTGGTCTGTGGGAAGATTCCTGATGAAGATGGGGACATTGAAACCCCTTAACTATGATATATATTTCTTACCATGCCCCAGCCCAACATAGATGGCCGCTTCAACCAGTCGAAGTGCCTCCCCTGACTCAAGTGTCATGTATGGCATTGCTTCTTCTCCTCATGACGCAACCCAACCACAACTCCTGACTTGTGATACTTTTACTAGACTTAGCTCAAACAGGTCCAAAATGTGCAATACACACTATCCTTGACTCATGAGGAAGTGTGCTAAATTCCAATATAATCTTTCTAAGTTACACAGAAAAAAGATTGTGAAAGGTGTGGAAATAGGTATCTAAAGGTGTGTGGGATCGAATGCACAAAGAATGAACTTATAAATTGATGAGGCTGAATTTATGGTTTCAATAATAAGACTGTCAGTTTAATTTGCAGCTTAAAACACGCCTAGTAAAAATTTGCTGTTGGTTAGCTGATACAACGCCAAAAGGTGGCCTCTGGGCACACACACCCACCTCCCACCGGCATGAATACACTGGAATGCTTTTGGAACTTGAATTGGTTTACTGGAGAGAATGAACTGCAAAACAGCTTAATGACAGAAGAATGTTATGACTGAATTTATCATTTAAGAACGTACACAACCTGATGCGGTGGGCGGGGGCAGGGGAGGCGGGGTGGAGATCCAGGAGTTTACGCTTCCACTAATACTATGAAGAATAAATTTATGAACAGACCATCAATATACTTCATAGACAAAAATGACCCCCATCATAATCTATAGACAAAGGAATGTTGCAGCCATCAAGCCATCACCTCTGGAGCCACCACTGATGGTGCACCCCTGGAGGGGGTCAAGATGCAAAAAACAGGACATTGACCTGTAGATGTGCGTGTTGCGAAGTAGTTTCAGCTGTGTCTGACCTCTGGACCCTGTGGACCACTAACCCGCCAGCCTCCTTTGTCCATGATCCGCCACGCAAAAATAGGGAGTGGCTTGCCATGCCCTCCTCCAGGGATCTATCTGACCAGGATGGAAAACCTGCATCTCTTATGTCTCCTGCTTTGGCCTATTTCGTTACCACTACCGCCACCTGAACCCTGGCCCGAGATGGTTTAAGATGTTACTTCAAAGTAATGATTTTATTAAGCCCAGACTCTCTGCAGCTTCCACACATAGACAAGTGCTAAAATTTGTTAATTTGAAGATTCTCGTTATTGCTTGTATTGTTTTCTTTTTTGTTGGGCATGTGATATTTTACTACCTGGGTTTTGCTTCCATCTGTGTGAGTGTGTGTGTTTTCCAGAAAACCCCTATATATCCCTATGTCTCTTTGAAAGAGTCCTCAGGGAAGATTGTAGCCCAGACTCCTCATGATATTCCAAATAAGACATTAATTCTGCACTTCTGGTTGTGCTTATTTTTTTCTTTTCAGTGACACTTGAAGACTCTGCGAATGCTTCACGTCATAATTGCATCAGGAGAATACCTAAATACGAATGAAGAAATTGAATCCTGGGGTAGAGAGCCAATTGCATATTCAAGTATCAAAATCAAATTGGCCATGTTACTTTAGATGAACAGTAGGTCAAAGCGGCAATCCAGAATGTGGATTCATGTTTCCTGAGTGACATAAACGGAAGCCGACTAAATTTATATTAGATCTATAACAAAGATTCCAGTCAAGGATGAAAGTCTAGAGCCAAAATCAAAAAAACAATCTTTACATTCCCCCCCCTTCTATCCATTCCCGAACAAGCCAATATGGCACACCAAATCCTGGACTGAAGGTGAGGCTGTCTGCATGAGGAAGGACCCCAGGAACACTATAAGTTTTTTGTACTAACTATCTTATCCAGCCTTTTCCCCAAGATGATTTTGGTCTTTTACCAGTAACGTAGCCTTGGGGAAAAGGAATTATTTTGGCTTTGGGACTACTGACTGGCTTTGAGACTAATAACGAATTCTAGAGAGCCGAAAACGTTGCAGTGACACCGAGGCAGCTTACAGCATTATGGAGTCAATTGATCAAAGGACTTTCAGCTCTGTTCTGCCTCATGGTGAGCCCAGTGGGTCGCCGAACCCAGTCAGGTAGGCTATCTCTGCATTCTGAATGTTACTTGAGGATAGACATATTTTAGCAGCATCAGATTCTTCAAATTTGTTTCCTTGACTTTGGAGGAGGGTTTATGGTGTAAAAGCCAAGTAAAAGCTATGAAACCACCTAGGTAATAGTAAATAAAATTTAACAACACATCATGGGAGGGGTTATCAGCGTTTACTTCCACCACCCAGACTGTGATGATGCAGGAGCCAATTCCTACCACGTCTGTTGGCCGGCAGAAGACAGCCGGATCTTGGAGAAGACAGTGAATTATCATCATTTCAACCAGCTGGTGGCTCCAGTTTGTAGCTGCTGTTCCAATTTGGTTGTCAGGGCTTGAGCAAGTGAACACTCACCCTGCTAAGTGGTTTGTTAAGTTATGTATTTAATCGTGGAAAAGCACCTCTTTATCTTCCTTGACCATTAAGCCCCACTAGAAGCAGTTTCTTTCCACTGACAAGGCAGTATTATAACTTTCACTGCCTCCACATTGGTATAGCAACGTTCCAGCCCTGACACCAGAATTACTGTGAGCTAAAACTGATGAACGCCCTTTCACACGATATCACACAGGTCGTTACAATGCGTGCCTCTATGCTGGTTGGGCTAAAACAAGAATAGCAACTGCGCTAGACTCATTGGTAACCATTTATGTCAAAGATGGAAAATAGATCACACAAAAGGCAGGGGCTTCTATAGCAGTGAAATTTCCGGGCCCAGTGGAGTGGAGCCTTGGCAATATCTCCCTTCAAAAGGTTAAGGAATAAGTTGTGACATCTCTTGCCCCCCAACCAAAAATAGCAACAGCCCATAGTGACGTCGTTGAGTTTTGGAAGCAGCCTATTCCTCATTGGATGTGGATTCCCAGGCTTGTTAGGAAGTGACCTGCAAACCTGCGTTAGAGGAACTCAGACAAGAGACAGGGCTGTGCACTAGTCTCAGTTCCGTGCTGGCTGCTTTGTGACCATAAACATTCAGAAGGTCCAATGTGCTTGATGGGTCTGAGGCACTGTCGGACGTGCCGAGAGCCTGCAGAACCCCAAAAAGAAACTGATGCGCAGACTTAAGAATCGTGGAGCAAGGGCATGTCTATCATCGAGTAACCAGTCTTCCTGTTCTTAAAGAAAAAAAAAATCTTCTGCAAACTTGTAGAAACTGAATCTTAAACTTGGGCCTCAAGAGACCAATACCTGACTCCCATCATGAACTAAGCGGTATATCTAACCACCAAGCTGCATACAAGATTCAAAGGCCACACTCCAGCATCAAATGGAAGTGGTATATGTGGATCAGCCAGAGCTGGATCCAAAGGCCACAATCCATTACGGAGAAAGTAGCTCAGAAGCCCTCAGTCCTCACTTTTCTTCTAGCTATGCTACCCTTTTTCTCCCATCCGTACCTGTGACCATGAGGGGCTTCCCTCCCAATATGGTGAGAACTGACAGGGGAAGACACAGCAAGCGTTTAATGAATGTTCTGCACAAGATCAGGCACCAACTAAAAGGGGCACTGCTGCCCTCACCCTGTCGTTGGGACATCGCTGAAGGACAGTGATGAAGGAAAGCCATCCCTGAGACAAACTGAGGCATTTAGAGCTTGGCTGAGGGAAAGCACTTGGGATAGAAATGGTCAGACACACCGAGTGATCAAGGACTTGAAAAAAGTCATGATTGGCAAATTGGTCCACAAAGAAAAGCAGGAAAGGGATTGGCAGACTTCTTTGGAATAGTTGAAAGACATGAAGAGAGTGTGTCTATTGTGAACGTTTTCTCAAGGGAGATCTCACAGAGGAGGATTTTAATTATCAAGGAAAAGAATTGAGACAATATTTATTCCCCTCTGCTAAATGTGCTTCCTCACTTGGCTTGAACTGGCTCCAAATGTGGTACAACTCTGAACAGAATAGCACTTTGCTTATGCAACTAAAATCCCAATTTTCCCCCCTAACATCTCTTCTTACCTTCAAATCCATTTGTGATTAAAATAAAAATGCGATTTTATTTAAATTTTGCGTTTCTGAGGCTACCTTACCTAGAGTTGTGACTACCTGGGGACAGAAACGCTAATTTTTTTCCTCACCACTGATCGCTCACGTTTTGATTGAGAAAAAAAACGTGGGAAATCCTATTAAATATGAGCTTTGACTGATCCGATTTAGTTGCCTCCATCAACTTTCTCTCTACGTATGGGTTGTAACTTCACATATTATATGTTTACAGTAACATTTTTATGTTGTTATTTAATTTTGGCATAAATACACCCCCTAGGATTGTGTTCAATAATAATTTGTGTTTATTTGTGGTCCATTTGTCTTCCCTGGAAGGAGGACATGGCAACCCGCCTCCATATTCTTCCTGGAAAATCCCATGACTGTACCTGTAAAGCCCCCCCCGTTTTCCCCCTCTACAGCAGACGAATGGATGAGGAAGCTGTGGTACATATACACCATGGAATATTATTCCAGCCATTAAAAAGAATTCATTTGAATTCAGTTTCTAATGAGATTGGATGAAACTGCGAGCCCATTATACAGAGTGAAAGAAGTAAGCCAAAAGATAAAGACCATTACAGTATACTAACACCTTTTATATATGGAATTAGACCGTAGTTAACGATGGTAACAACTAACCCTATATGCAAAACAGAAAAAGAGACACAGATGTATAGAACAGACTTTTGGACTCTGTGGGAGAAGGCGAGGGTGGGATGTTTCAAGAGAACAGCATTGAAAAACATGTATATTATCTAGGGTGAAACAGATCACCAGCCCAGTTGGTGCATGAGACAAGTGCTCTCGGGCCTGGTGCACTGGGAAGACCCAGAGGGATCGGGTGGAGAGGGAGGTGGAGGGGGGGATCGGGATGGGAATACATGTAAAAATCCATGGCTGATTCATGTCAATGTATGACAAAAACCACTACAAAATTGTAAAGAATTAGCCTCCAACTAATAAAAATAAATGAAAAAAAAAGATCTTACACGCAAATAAGGAAAGACCCTAAGGTATTTTGACGCTCGTATGACTAGTTAATGAACAGATGTGATGAAAACAGTAGCCTTAATGACAATGACTTTCGACCAGATATAAGGTACTAAACCTTGCAGTTCCTTACTCAAACCGATGACGGATTTGTGATGCAAAGGACGGTAGACCTTGTAGTGGAACACTAGGGTGATCTGCTTTACAACAAATTCATTAAGTTCTACTCTGTAAGTGTGCTTTTCTATACATGTGTGCATTTAAAAAAATAAAATTTAGATAGTAACAAGATGATGATTAAAGAACTTTAATGAAACCTCCTTACTTATAAACTATTTGAAAATTCAGATACAGACGTGTCGACAAAACTGTAGATAATGACTAATACTTAATCTATACAACAAAGCTAACTTAAGTAAATACTAAATGAGGACCCTCAGATAAAAGCTGGAGGCCTTCCTTCGTTTCTGTTGCAGATGAGGCATCCCCTTCTGGGGGTCCAGATGGGGTCCAGGGACTCAGGTACTCAGCGCAGACATGATACATGTAACACAGTTATGGAGTACCGCTGAGAGCTCCACTGTCAGACCAAAGAGGCTTGCCTGTGGTGGGGGGCGCTCCGAGCCCCACTGATCCGCACCAGGATCTTATACTTGGCTTTGGGGCTCAAGATCTCAGGGCACTGTGTCGGGTTGCTGCTCTTTGCCTGAGTGTTTGGTCCTGGGAGCGGGAAGTGTTGAGAAATGTCCCACAGGAGCTAGGACACACTGGCAATCTGGCCCGCAAACCTCAAACTGATGGTCCCCTGGACAGTGAGACTCAACAGCAAGAAACAAAGGGACTCTGATTGTGGGACTAACAAGCGTGGTCCCCCCCCTTTCCCTCTAGCCCTGGGAGGAGCTAGGGGTGAAATAACACAGGGTAGGAAAAACTTCCCTACCACCCCTCACGTCAGTACAAGACTGCTCCTGAGACCTGAGTGCTGGAAATGGGACCACACACCTGAGTCCTGCTCTCTTCCCTTTATAATCAGTTTCCAACATCCCAGCCAAACTTCTTAAACTCTTCTGGATTTACGAATTAAAGCTGGACAGGCATTATGTTGACTTTATAATAAGCATGTACAATTTATATATGTTTTAGCATGTTGTGACATTAAAATTGTACAACAAGACAACGGCATCGATAAATTTGTAATTAAACAAAGATATTATTAGAATGACATACGTTGGAAAAAAGATATAAGGAACATGAATAACTTGAATCCTGCCACTCATCCTCAAGGAGGCTGCACAGGTGCATCAGTCATGCTGCCTCTCTTCAAACCTATGGATGATATTCCAGCAGGCTCCTCAGTCATTGGACAGCTCCAGCGCAAGAATACTGGAGTGGTGACCATTTCTTTCTCCAGGGGACCTTCCCTACCCCCAGATATCAAACCCTGAGTCTCTTTTCTCTCTCTTCATTTGACAGTGGGTTCCTTACATACTATGCCATCATCCCAAGTGCACACGGCACTGATTTCTTTCTGGTGTGTCTTTTTATTTGGGGAAAGAACTGGAAAAAAAACACACAAGAAAAAAAACAAAAAAATAAAACTAAAAAAAAAACAAAAAAACTACAGAAGAAACCTCCAACTTCAGGTTGTTTTGAGCAAAAAGGTGCCTGAGGTATCCCAGGACCCCAGGGCTTATCTAGATCCTGAGGACCCCCAGACTCGGGGCACCCCAAGGCTGAGGCTGGGACCCTCAGGACCAGGGAGCAGTACCCACAGGGATGCCAAGAGCCTGCCAGGTCACCCCCTGCCTGCAGGAGCTCTGGCGCCTGGGTCTCCCTTCACGATCTGTTCCCAGGACCCAGGACTGGGGAGGTGGGGCCGCCCCAACTCTCCTCTGCTGTAGCTGAGTGGTGACTAGGTGCCCCCTGCTGAGCCCTTTGGGGGGTTGGAGCCAGAGCTGGGTCCTGCAGAGGGTAATGAGGAAGCCCCACGGGGGATCTTCAAAGAGAACATGCTGGAACAGCAGCTCCTGGACTCCTACACACAGTGGCACCCCACAGTGCCTCCAACCTCCCTGCAATGTAACAAGAGCTGCAGGAGCATCCAGCCCAGCAACCTCGGGGCATAGCTGGGGACAGGACCTGTGCCCTGGGAGACGTGCTCAGGGCATCCTCCACTCGTCTGCATGATTGTTGACCACCTCAGTGGACATGACCGCTCACATGGAAGACCACCTATTCAGCTACATCATCCTTCACTGTGTGGCTCCAGATTCCTCCCCCCCCCCCCCACCCCCCCCACCCCCCGAACCCAGGCAGGGACTAACGATCCTGGGTGCAGTGACTCATCCACCCCAAGGACTGGCCCTCTGACAGTGGAGGCTTAACATGAGGTCAAACATGAGGGAAGTCACAAGTCCTGAACGGATGCATGAAGAAGAGGAATGACCTGGTAGTTTGGTGATGGTCCAGGAAGGCCGGACATGCTGCGAATACATGGGTCCAAAGATCTCAGCACGATTGAGCTGAACGAACGAACTGATCTAGACAGGCACATGGCCTTCAGTCATCAAGTGAGCAATGAGAGATTTTTGCATCCTAGCATATGCCAGACATATTTCCATGCAATAGCATTAGAAATCAAGTCTGCCGGTGCACTAAAACCAGATTAGTCTTGTCTCAGAGACGCACCTCCATACCGATTCATGAACAGAAGTCAGATAAAAGGAACACTCTATAGTAAAAAATAATCGTTTAAGACAATTAAAAAAAAGAACCTTTATAACACAGCTTCAGTGCAGTCCAGATAAAATCTCTCTATCAATGTCCATTACAAATATAAAAAAGAAATAAGTCTACACACAGTTCCTTTCTGCCTAAGTTCAATGTTTTCCTGCCTTACCTCCAAGCAGGGTTTTACACCCTAAAATTTCCAGGAAACCCTCGCTCCCAATCATATCCCAACTGTAATGTATTGTTTCCTCTTTGTCCCTTCCTCATCACTGCAGCCTGATGGTCTCCACCATGCATTCCATGGAAACACAACCATGAGCAACCAGGTGATTAGGATGATCAAACCCACCCACTTCTGCTCCAGTTGAGGCCATGGCTGGCTCTCACTAGCAACACCCTGAACTTTCTGTCCTAGATTCTGGAAAGACATTCCATGTGGATAGCAGATGGCAGTCATCTGTACTCTGTGCATCAGAGCCCTCCAATAAGACTCTGATACTCAGTTGCAAACCTAGAGAGCTGAGTCATTTCTCAACCTCGTCACTTCAACAAGGCCCATTAGAAAAGCTCTCACCTTCATGACCAACCAACCTGAAATCACAAGTGTTTTTGACACCATAAAACATGCCTTGAAGCAATTATTAAACAGTCACATCTGTGCAGTGGCTACCACATCTATAAAACACAACAACCCCCACTAAATAAGTGTAATATACATGTGTCACGATGCTTAGTCCACAGGTAACTCATGTTTCAACAATTTGTGACTGCATGGACTGTATCCCCTCCAGCCCCCACTGTCACTGAATTCTTCCAGGCAAGAACACTGGAGTGGGTAGTCATTTCCTTCTTCAGGGGATCTTTCATGAGCCCAAAAGTTTCAAACCCCAGTTCTCCTGCATTGCAGGTGAAGTCTTTACCACCTGAGGTCACTAGGGGAGATTAATGAAACTAGAGAATCAGTGCCACTTGTTCTAACACTTCTGATAGATTGTGGTACGAACAGTTTCTGGAATGCCAGGGGACTTGTTCCCAAGGAGATGGTTAGGGCTTGCCTGTGGCTGAGTGGTAAAGAATCTGCCTGCCAATAGTAGAACATGGGTGGTTTTCCATGTGAGATGAGAGCTCTGGAGAGGATATCAAAACCACTTTAATATTCCCCCCCGGGGGATTTACAGGACAGAGGAGCCTGGTGGCATATTGTCCATGATCGTCAAAGGGTCAATAAAACTGAGTGACTGGAGCATCAAGGCTATATATAGGCGTTGACCACCACGCTCTATCTTCTCTCTCCTGATTATATCCTCTGCGATATTCCAACCAATTTCAAGAGGGCTGTTTGCTTATAAGATTAACAAAGAACAAGACTTCTGCCCCATGAAACTATGTAGCCTGAGGGCTAAGTGAGGATTAGTGATGCTCTACTGGTTTCCATGGATTAACGTCAAATTTACCAAGGAGCCATACCTGCTGTTCATATTCCTGCTGAGAACTGGTAGACTCCCTACTCCCTCCCCACGCCACAGCCACCAAGATAAGAGTTCGCACGCGCTCTGTCTTACTGCCTGTCGCTCACAGCATCCGACAGGTGGTGTCTCTACCCAGAACCTTTTGACTTCAGACATGAAATACCTCACTCATCTCCTTAAACCTTTGATATCTCTGACAAACTTAGATCTTTTCTTTGTTTCACAAGTCTAGATAAGCACAGACGTCAGGCCTAAGTGTACCCCAACATTTTTTCCGCAGAGCATGTGACAGGCTGATTTGATGATTCATTTCTAGGGTATTTCCTGGCTCATGCTCACACTCCCCGTATTCATGAGCCCTTTGGGACACTGAAACCATCCCAAATGTCAACACCTCAGATCTTAGAGAATTCCCACAGTGTCGTTCCACTTGAAGGGACAGGTATGGACACAGGGCCAGGAACCTGGTCTGAAACATCAAGCAAGGAAGAGGTGAGAAGGGAGGGAGAGA
The DNA here is from genome assembly GCA_020976825.1 of Odocoileus hemionus. Taxonomy (NCBI): domain Eukaryota; kingdom Metazoa; phylum Chordata; class Mammalia; order Artiodactyla; family Cervidae; genus Odocoileus; species Odocoileus hemionus. The sequence continues at coordinate 23,394 of JAJLRB010005498.1, read as the reverse complement.
AACTGTGCATCTCCTCACAAACCCATACCCCCACCACTGACTTGTCAATCAGGCAGGAGGACCAGGGCGCCTTCAAGAGAACATACCGACTCACTGAACACTACACACCACAATGAAGGTAACAAGGCACAAGGAATGTGCATGAACATTCCATCCATAAGAGACTGGTGACTTAGTTTCTGTTGACATTTCTACATACCTGAACCTACCCTAAGTAAAGATTCATTGCAATACCAATCAAAATATTAAATGTCATTCTCATAGATATATAGAAAAAGCAATTCCAAAAATTATGTATGGAACCAACCAAAGAACTCCAAAGTAAGACAAAATGAACTTGAGAACAAAAGATCAAAGTTTCTCACCTCTTGATTTCAAACACAATACAAAGTTAATTGGAATCAAAGCTTATGTATACTGATCTAGAAACAGATACGATAGCCCTAAAGTACCAGAATGGAAAAAAAAAAAAAAAAAAAAAAACAAGTAAACGACTTAGGATACAAGGTGAAATTAAATTTCACTGAAGGTTTACTAAGACAACAAAATAGGGAAAGGGTAACTCTTCAACAATCATAGGACGGAAAGTTTTAACCTACAAAAAATTGCAAAGCATATATCGACATAGGAGCTCATACTCAAAATAAAACAAAAATTCCATGCTCAAATGCAAAACAAACTAAAAAAAATAAAAGGTAAATAAATGAGCTGAAAGTAGTGTCAAAGATGGTAGGATCAAAACCATCTGGAGCTTTGGTCTGGAGGGAGTAGTGAGATTCCAAGGGGAGCAGTCACCCCCAGGTCCTGCTGCTCTGAGTCTCTAGACACTGGTCTGGTCAGTCCCAGGAGCCCAGGTCCATCAGGGCTGTGAGAGCAAATGTGTATAAAAAGCCAGCAGCCCCTTCACAGATGCATCAAGCATCTGTGGCCATGCTGGTCCGCTAGCAGCTGGACATGGACCTGCTCGCACATGGAAGCACCGTCATACAGCATCCTGGGAAGGTGGTTGCGAGACAAGCTTCAGAAGCCTCACCAGCAGGGACGCCACTCACCATGTGCTCGGACTCATAAACCCGGAGAGCACACTTCATACAAGGAACAAACAGTGAGGACAAAACATGAGGGAAACCACAATTTCCTGAAAATGCAGAGGAGGAGGTTCCACGTCTCACCCACTTAACTGACACCACTGGGGGGGCAGAACTTGGTCTCCATTCAACGGCTTGTGAAATTTGTGTGCCCACAAGGTTGTGGCCAGCTAGAAATTTTAAACATGAAGCCCAAAGTACCTTGTCATAAACCTCTGGTACTATACGCAGAACCAGTGCTTCACAGTTAGCAGGTGAATGGAACAAGGAAAGGATATCCTTGTCTAAAGGACATTGTTACATGACAAGCAAAAGAGATGTCTTAACTCTGGACTGAGCACAGCACACATCACACGGTCCTATAAAATCATTAAAAAAATATGAAAAGGATAAATCAACAGTCGACACCACATTTCTTCCTGTCTGCTTCCGCAGGTTAGATTCACCGTCCTTCATCGCCAAAGAGTTAATGTAACCCAAGTGGTCCTGGAACCCTCTTCCCTTTTAATCCCCCTGAGAGTTGTTGCGCTACCTGTGTTCGCTTCTGCATCAGTGCTGCTAACAGCTTCCAGCAAGCAGTCGCATGAGGACACCCGTGAGCAATAATACAGTAGATTATAACAAGTGGACCCTCCATTCTCCTCCCCACTTGGCTCACACCATGCAGCTTCCCGCTTTCCTCCAGGTTCACAGACCCTCCACTTTGGTTTGAGGCTAGACCCTTCAACAAGAAGTTGATCCCAGTTGCAAAAGTTCATATGAGAGAGGAGATGCCAGAGAACACATTTGAACCTTACACTTTACGGGCCCAATATAACATCTACATTCAAATGCTTACAAAGCTGAATTGCAACACTTAGACACACTGAAATAAGGCTACTGTGATCACAAATTGTATGTTTTGTGTTTTTTAAAAATATGTATAATTATGTTGAAATATGTTAATTATAGATAGGAGATCTTACTTAGTGCTACTACACTGGAAAGCCTCAGCTCTCCTGTCCTCGCCTCCAATGAAAAGAAAAGGCAACTTTGCCTCTCAGGTTTTGCTCTGTTTAGACAATTTGAGGCCTAGGAGATCAAGTCATATGTAGGTATACACCTGGGGCACCTGAACCTAGCCAGCATAGGCGATGTGCTTGTGAACATGCCAAAGCGAAGTGAACAACTCACTTCAAAAAAATTCCAAGAAGGGCTCACTTTGTCTTAGGCAGTGGGTGAAGGGCAGGCCCAACTCCCGACGACAATGTAACCAGAGAGGCAGGTTCGAGGGGAAGGAGGACTTCACTTGCTTCACGAGCCCATCATTCCCTTCCCTGTCTCTAGAGAACCCAAGCAATGCAGCAGCACAAAAGCCGCCATAATGAAAATAATTTTGCACTGACAAACCATAGAATACTTTGACAAGAAAGAAAGAGACAATAATTGGAATGACACACATACTCATAGACTGGAATATTTTATGTTGTTGACCTTCCTTTGCTCCTAAAAGTATGACTTTATTTGAAACACTGACAAGGTCCTCTAATTTTGGAAATAAAAAATCACAAATGGCAAAAAAAAAACCTACGAAATAACTAAACTTAAACGCAATGAAGAGAAACCCAAAGAGCAGAAAACAAGTCTTGAGAGCAAAATAAAATGACACAGGGTCTCGCGGAAACAAAAACAGTAAGGAATGCCACAACAGTCAAAACTGTCTTCTTCCTGCAGCACAAACAGGCAGAGAGACGCCAATAAATCTCAAGGAAGGGATCTTGAATAAATTCACACATATGATGCCAAATGATCTTTGCCAGGTCTAAAATGACCATGTGAAGAGAGGATGTCTCTCAACAATCAGCAGAAAGGTAAACCTGAGGGGAATGAGAAGAAGTATCTGCAAACTTTGTATCTGCATAAAGGGCCAATATTCAGAATATATTAGCAACTACTACAGATCAACTTCAAAACAACAACAGGCAAATAACTGACTTTAAAGAATAAAAAGATGTTAAAAGGCTTCAATAGTATGTTTCTTCATAGAAGACAGAGAGAAGTGACCAATATTTCATAGGCAATAGTGCTCAACATCACTAAGTATCAGTGAAATAGAAACCAAGTCAAAGGGAGATATCACCTTTCAGGGCTGTGTATTATAAAAAGAAAATAATGTTAAGAGAACGATCATAAGAATCTCCAGAATCACTCTATTTGAGTTTATGTCCAAGAAGATTAAATGAGAAATATCCAGGAGATATCTACAATTACGTATCCATTGCTGTATTGTAGCACAAAATTCCAAGAAAACTGCCCAGTCCACGAGGCAGATAAATCAAAAAAGAAAATTTGTTTTGTGGTGTATACATACACTGCAAGGTGTTTCGAGCATTTTAAAATGAAGGATATCTTGTCATTTGCAGCACCGTCGGAATGAAGCTCGAGGCTATGGGTAAGAGTGAAATAAGGGTCAAAGGAGGACAATACAGTCATCAATTCCATTTACCGATGATTATCCAGAAGGAAAATTCAGAGAAAGCAGAGAGTAGAAGGGTGTTCCAAGAACTGGGAGGGAGTTTGACAGAGGGAGTGTCTGTTCAATGGTTATAAATTTTTGTTGCAGGATGGAAAAGTTCTAAGAGACAAGCTGAAAAACACAGGGCATTGAAATTAACAGCCTGACATGGACACTTCAAAGCTTAAGACGGCAAAGCTGGACTGAACTGTCATCTATGCTTTTAGGTTCCTCATTTCCAGATTCCTCTAGACCTGGGTTGTGCCATGTGGGTACCACCAGGGGGCTCCTGCAGAAGGAAGGAGCCATCCCCAGTACTGGGGGCCTTGAATTGAGGGGTGAATTCATTCTGAGGCTGCAATAAGGAAGAGTTTGAATGAGGGAACGGCAGAGTGATGAATCATGACAAACAAAACTGCTATAAGACCTATTCAGAAGTAATGTGGATTTATGATTAAATGAAGGGGTGATATGACCCAGAGGGAGCTACTGAAAACATGTCTTGTTTTTTAAGAATCATATAGGGCTTCACTGGTGCATCAAATGGTTAGAATCCATACGCCAATGCAGGAATACGAGCTCAATCCCTGTCTGAAAGATTCCACATGCCTTGCAGAACCTAAACTTGTTGGTTGTACCACAAGGACTGAACCATGTTCTAGAGTATCCAGAGCCACAAGGTACAGAGCCCACCTTCTAAAACTACTGAAGCCAAGAGCCCTAGAAGCCACACTCTGCAACAAAAGAAGCCACTAAAATGATATGCTTACACACCACAACTCGAGAGATGCCCTCACTCTCCACAAGTAGAGAAAACCCTGCGCAGCAATGAAGACCCAGCAGAGCCAAGAAAAAAATTAAGAAAAATTAAAAAGACTCCAGGGTGAACATTTTCCTGGGTTGGGGGACGGGATATGTCTTTCAGGGTAATGGATTTTTCACTTGGTATAATAATCAATGGATACAGTGTCATGTGTATACTTGGCTTAATTAGTATAACATACACACACGACAGATATATACTCAATTAATGGGCTCATGGAGATGGAAATTTTGGGGGAAGTTGACACCAGTAACAGTGACATTTAGGGTGACAAATATTGAGGAGAACACAAAACAAAAACATTCACAGACACATGAACAATCACACTATTCATTACACACAGATTTACACCCAGTTTTCCCATGACAAAACCCACACTGATTAACCATAACACAGCTTCTAATTCCTGGGGAACTACAGTAAATCAGCCACGTTGCTCTACTTATAAAATAACTTTCTATCATGAGGGGCCCTATACTCAGTGCCCCCATGAATTTTGAATCACTTTGGCCTCTACACTAAAACCAAGAGAAAGCCCCAACTTTCTCATCTACAAATTTTTCTCCTAAAATGAATGATTCTAGAATTACATATGACTTTTCACATTCTGAAAGAGCCACCTGCAAGTAAACAGAAGAGAAGACACTATGAGTAGGATAAGATCACATAGATGCACACTCTTTTGGTTCATTTGGGTGACAGTTCCTGATGAGAAACAGTGGTGAAGTCCATGGGAACCCATCACTATCAGAAACACACATACTCAGGATGATAGGCAAGACCCTTCCTGGAGGATGGAACTTCCAAGTTCATTTGGATTGAAATTGCAGAATTCTTTTCTTAGAGGAAATCTTGCTGCAGGATCCAGAGAACTCTGTACTCTACAGGTGGAATGGATGCTAACAATTTTAATATCCTGTGGATCTGAGCATCATGATTTGGTAATAAGTATCATCACTTCATATTATCCCAACCAAGGAAATCGCCTCTGTCGGAAACGAAAACACCTCAAAGATGCATAACTTAATTGAACTTAAAAAGAAAAGGAAACAATATTTTCTATCTCATATCAGAAAAAAGGAAAAAAATCTTTCCTTGGAGCACTATGGAGTCTCTTCTGTTGTCGGTCACAAGCTGGGTTGACTGGCAGGTCCTTCATGAAACCTAGAGGACACAGAGTAGCTGTGTGAACAGTGGTGAGGCTGCTCAGGAATCATCATGCAGGGTTATTCTCTTGTGTGGACATGGGGTGGTGTGTATGGATTGTGGGAGGTTAATAAGCATGGACTGAACTTGTGTCATCCATCCTCTTGGAGAGAAGGAAAGTAAGGAGAGGTGGAAGGAGATGAAGGCAGATCTTTTGGCGTTCTAGCTAAGGAACCTATCAACACGAAAGTATTTCAATCTAAACAATGGAAAACTCTAAAAATGTAAGTTACTGTTCAATGAAAGAGACCCATGACTCCTCCTGCTCATTTTGAGCTCCTGGTAAATTGCCACTGTCTCTTGATTTTTCCCAGATCACTCTTCCCTCTGAATCCACAGTTGCTGATACTCTGTTCATCATGATTTCTACAAGGCTTTGTAATTGATTTAAAGTAAACTCTGTTACAGGACTGAATTCAATCCTGGCAAAGTATACTATGCTATTAATTCACTAACTAATTGTCTTAAAGAAAAGCAAATACACAAGATTTTATATTACTGAATTCCTAGCACTTAAAAATAGCCATTATGAATAAATATAGATTTTATCTATCAATATCCATTTTCTATAAAGTGTGTGAATTTTCACTGATCCAGTAGCTGTCCTATGCAAAAGTGTCATCGGGTGAGGGGACAGTTGATTATAGAAAGCACAGATCCTCCACAAACGTATTCTGGGGAGCTAGAGGGACAAGAGTAGCTGTTAGGACACCGGTGAGACTATTCACCAATCACTCAGCGTTTACTCTTTTTAGGAAATGAACAACGGGGTGTAGAGTATGCTTGACTGAGCTAACTAAATATGGCATAAAAAAGCTGGCTGTTGTTATCATCCATCTTTTGTGCTAGATGAAGGAGGTGCAAAGAGAGAGCACAAGGGGAGCGGAGAGCCAATGGAAAGAGAAATGAAAGAGAATACTGGAATTTTTTGGAAAACAAGAAACACTAAAAATGCATGCCACCTTTCAATGACAGAGACTCATCAACCTCCTGCGTGTTTACATCTTCTGCAAAACAACACCTATCAAGAAGGATTTCTTCCTAATCACTACTGCCTCCCCAGGATTCAGTTACACCTTATTGCACTTACTTTTTTTTTTTTTTTTTTTGAGTTTTCAGAGAGATTTTGTTCTTGATGAAAAGCAGTCTCTGCTAGAGGACTGAATTCAATTCTAACTTTGCCAAAAAGCGATTAAGCTAGAATCACTCAGGTAATGTTTCCTGCCAGTCTTTTAATTGTCCAACCAATACTTGCGCGTCCCTCAGTGAGTGTCTGCTCACACTCAGAGAAGCCATACATTGAGTGGGACCGTTCATTATGGAGAGAAAGCCCGGGGCAAACGTTGAATTTCTTGGACTCAGGTATGCACGAGGTTTACTAGAGTCAAGTCACCAAGCAGACTGTCAAGTTCCACCATGAGATCTATTTGACACCTTCCCTTGAGAGTGTGCTGCAGGCTTGAGCCAACCTAAGGCTTATGGTGTTGTCACCCAGTACAGTGAAATATCTCCCTGATGGGAATCTGCTTTTGTCCTTGGTTAAGCAATGACACTAGGCACGAACAGATTTGCCTGTCCTGTCTAAACCAGGGCATACAACTCCCAGCTTTGTGAACTGACCAGGACGATGTCAGTCCCTAGGTGCCTTTGACGATAATGACTGTGCCAAATTGGTGATAATCTGCTTATATTTGCCCTGGGTTTCCGTTGACCACTGAGACCATTTTGGCAATGATGTACACGGTCTCTGGATCTCTGGAGCTCTAGTACCTCCAGGCAAAAGCACAGATGCAGGAGCCCTTGCCCCATGACAAGGATTTCAACGCTGAGTGATAAAGTGAAGGTCAGGGGTCCAGAGCAGTCACACTGGGAACACCCCTAGTTTCTCAGTTTGCTTTTCAACATAGCATTGTCAACAGCTTGGGCCATTGTCCTCAGCACCTTCTTCACTTGAGGAAAATGAATATTAACCAAATATGAGGAATGGATGAGCTGAGGAAGAATCAAGTAATGTATAGTCAGTGTGCAGTGGTGATAAGAAGCGTTTAGAAAGTTCACAGGTGACTAGTGCTGTGTAAGAGGGAAACATCTCCTGAGGAAACACACACAGTGACACAGAGCATCAGAATCACACCACTGGGCCCACACATGGCCCCCAAGCCCGATTCACACAAACCCACAGCATCTAAATGATGTAGTTTGCTTTCCAGGTACCAGAGAAGAAACACATTATTCTATCCTGGGAGATCAGTCTCTTCCATGCACCTCCAGCCCGCACCCCAAGTAGGGATCCAGCATCAGGGGCCACTCTCAAACCGGAGCCAGTCAGAAAACCCCCGCTTTATCAGATGGATTGTACCTCAGCAGAGTGTTTGATCCCTGAATATTTACCCCGTGTTCACTGGCGTCCCCGAATTCCTGTGACTGGAGAGAAGGAAACAGAGTGAGGTGTCAGCATCTTCAACCTCCTGCACTAAGTATTCTGTCATGTGGTTTGTCTCCTCACATAACTAAAACTCTTTATTCCAGTGACTCCAAAGGACCCAAACAGAGAGTGTCCTGGCGGAAAGTCGGTTTCACAAAAGATCTCTCAATTTCAATGTGTCCAACAATAACACATTGCTTTTCAAGAAAGAGAACTTTTCAAAAAAAAAAAATACAAAAATTTAAAAAAAGAAAGAGACCTTTTCTGCTGAGCAAAGTAACCTACAGTAGTTAATGATGCTGTCTTTTTTTAATGTCCTTGTGAACCAGGTCTGTGTTGATAATAGATTTATCCTCACTCTTTTCCCAGCCAAGGAATTACATGCCTCAGTGGGAATGTAAATTGTCAATGACTATAACTGTATTTGTCTGAATAACAAATAAAGTGAAGCAATAATCTTATCACAGATAAAAGAAAGGTGCAGGTACACTCACAGTACTCAGAGCCTTTACCTCAGGCAAGTCGTCGCATGTTTCCTCTTCCACTTCCCTGGGAGGACCTAGAGGGATATGCTTAAGGCATTAGTAACTTGGGACTGAGTGGCTGTTGAATCATCCTCTTTGATTCACAAATAAGAGCAAATCGGAGGAGCAGGAAATAGTGAAAGAGAACCTCTGCATTTTAACTAGTGATAACCTCACAGATCGGAAAATAAGAAAACACTAAAATGCATGCCACCTTTTCAATGACAGAGACTCATCAACCTCCTGCGTGTTTACATCTTCTGCAAAACAACACCTATCCAGAAGGATTTCCTCCTAGATCACTGCCTCCCCAGGATTCAGTTACACCTATTGCACTTACTGATTTTTCAGAGAGATTTTTGTTCTTGATGAAAAGCAGTCTCTGCTAGAGGACTGAATTCAATTCTAACTTGCCAAAGAGCTATTAGGCTAGAATCACTCAGGTAATGTTTTCCTGCCAGTCTTTTAATTGTCCAACCAATACTTGCGCGTCCCTCAGTGAGTGTCTGCTCACACTCAGAGAAGCCATACATTGAGTGGGACAGCTCATTATGGAGAGAAAGCCCGGGGCAAACGTTGAATTTCTTGGACTCAGGTATGCACGAGGTTTACTAGAGTCAAGTCACCAAGCAGACTGTCAAGTTCCACCATGAGATCTATTTGACACCTTCCCTTGAGAGTGTGCTGCAGGCTTGAGCCAACCTAAGGCTTATGGTGGTGTCACCCAGTACAATGAAATATCTCCCTGATGGGAATCTGCTTTTGTCCTTGGTTAAGCAATGACACTAGCACGAACAGATTTGGCCTGTCCTGTCTAAACCAGGGCATACAACTCCCAGTTTTGTGAACTGACCAGGACGATGTCAGTCCCTAGGTGCCTTTGACGATAATGACTGTGCCAAAGTTGGTGATAATCTGCTTATATTTGCCCTGGGTTCCTTGACCACTGAGACCATCTTGCAATGATGTACACGGTCTGGATCTCTGGAGCTCTAGTACCTCCAGGCAAAAGCACAGATGCAGGGAGCCCTTGCCCCATGACAAGGATTTCAACGCTGAGTGATAAGTGAAGGTCAGGGGTTAAGAGCAGTCACACTGGGAACACCCCTAGGTTCTCAGTTTGGCTTTTCAACATAGCATTGTCAACAGTTGGGCCATTGTCCTCAGCACCCTTCTTCACTTGAGGAAAATGAATATTAACCAAATATGAGGAATGGCTGAGCTGAGGAAAGAATCAAAGTAATGTATAGTCAGTGTGCAGTGGTGATAAGAAGCGTTTAGAAAGTTCACAGGTGACTTGTGCTGTGTAAGAGGGAAACATCTCCTGAGGAAAACACACACAGACACAGAGCATCAGAATCACACCACTGGGCCCACACATGGGCCCCCAAGCCCGATTCACACAAACCCACAGCATCTAAATGAGTAGTTGCTTCCAGGTACCAGAAAAGAAACACATTATTCTATCCTGGGAGATCAGTCTCTTCCATGCACCTCCAGCCCGCAACCCCAAGTAGGGATCCAGCATCAGGGCCACTCTCAAACCGGAGCCAGTCAGAAAACCCCCGCTTTATCAGATGGATTGTACCTCAGCAGAGTGTTGATCCCTGAATATTTACCGTGTTTACTGGCGTCCCCGAATTCCTGTGACTGGAGAGAAGGAAACAGAGTGAGGTGTCAGCATCTTCAACCTCCTGCACTAAGTATTCTGTCATGTGGTTTGTCTCCTCAGATAACTAAAACTCTTTATTCCAGTGACTCCAAAGGACAACAGAGAGTGTCCTGCGGAAAGTCGGTTTCACAAAAGATCTCTCAATTTCAATGTGTCCAACAATAACACATTGCTTTCAAGAAAGAGAACTTTCAAAAAAAAAAAATACAAAAAAATTTAAAAAAGAAAGAGAAAACCTTTCTGCTGAGCAAAGTACCTACAGTATTAATGATGCTGTCTTTTTTAATGTCCTTGTGAACCATAGGCTGTTCCTGTTTTGATAATAGATTTATCCTCACTCTTTTCCCAGCCAAGGAATTACATGCCTCAGTGGGAATGTAAATTGTCAGATGACTATAACTGTATTTGTCTGAATAACAAATAAAGTGAAGCAATAATCTTATCACAGATAAAGAAAGGTGCAGGTACACTCACAGTACTCAGAGCCTTTACCTCAGGCAAGTCGTCGCATGTTTCCTCTTCCACTTCCGCCTGGGGAGCTAGAGGGACAAGGAAGAAGAGACATTGGTGCACAGGAGAAGCTGCTCCCTAATCACCCAGGAACCTTTCTTGGGCCGGGGGAATGGGGTGGATTGTATGCTTAAGGCATTAGTAACTTGGGACTGAGTGGCTGTTTGAATCATCCTCTTTGATTCACAAATAAGAGCAAATCGGAGGAGCAGGAAATAGTGAAAGAGAACCTCTGCATTTTAACTAGTGATAACCTCACAGATCGGAAAATAAGAAACACTAAAATGCATGCCACCTTTCAATGACAGAGACTCATCAACCTCCTGCGTGTTTACATCTTCTGCAAAACAACACCTATCCAGAAGGATTTCCTCCTATCACTGCCTCCCCAGGATTCAGTTACACCTATTGCACTTACTGAGTTTTCAGAGAGATTTTGTTCTTGATGAAAAGCAGTCTCTGCTAGAGGACTGAATTCAATTCTAACTTGCCAAAGAGCTATTAGGCTAGAATCACTCAGGTAATGTTTCCTGCCAGTCTTTTTAATTGTCCAACCAATACTTGCGCGTCCCTCAGTGAGTGTCTGCTCACACTCAGAGAAGCCATACATTGAGTGGGACAGCTCATTATATGGATTGAGAAAAGCCCGGGGCAAACGTTGAATTTCTTGGACTCAGGTATGCACGAGGTTTACTAGAGTCAAGTCACCAAGCAGACTGTCAAGTTCCACCATGAGATCTATTTGACACCTTCCCTTGAGAGTGTGCTGCAGGCTTGAGCCAACCTAAGGCTTATTATGGTGGTGTCACCCAGTACAATGAAATATCTCCCTGATGGGAATCTGCTTTTGTCCTTGGTTAAGCAATGACACTAGCACGAACAGATTTGGCCTGTCCTGTCTAAACCAGGGGCATACAACTCCCAGTTCTGTGAACTGACCAGGACGATGTCAGTCCCTAGGTGCCTTTGACGATAATGACTGTGCCAAAGTTGGTGATAATCTGCTTATATTTGCCCTGGGTTTCCTTGACCACTGAGACCATCTTGCAATGATGTACACGGTCTGGATCTCTGGAGCTCTAGTACCTCCAGGCAAAAGCACAGATGCAGGGAGCCCTTGCCCCATGACAAGGATTTCAACGCTGAGTGATAAGTGAAGGTCAGGGGTTAAGAGCAGTCACACTGGGAACACCCCTAGGTTCTCAGTTTGGCTTTTCAACATAGCATTGTCAACAGTTGGGCCATTGTCCTCAGCACCTTCTTCACTTGAGGAAAATGAATATTAACCAAATATGAGGAATGGCTGAGCTGAGGAAAGAATCAAGTAATGTATAGTCAGTGTGCAGTGGTGATAAGAAGCGTTTAGAAAGTTCACAGGTGACTAGTGCTGTGTAAGAGGGAAACATCTCCTGAGGAAACACACACAGACACAGAGCATCAGAATCACACCACTGGGCCCCACACATGGGCCCCCAAGCCCGATTCACACAAACCCACAGCATCTAAATGATGTAGTTGCTTCCAGGTACCAGAGAAGAAACACATTATTCTATCCTGGGGAGATCAGTCTCTTCCATGCACCTCCAGCCCCCACCACCCCAAGTAGGGATCCAGCATCATCAGGGCCACTGTCAAACCGGAGCCAGTCAGAAAACCCCCGCTTTATCAGATGGATTGTACCTCAGCAGAGTGTTGATCCCTGAATATTTACCGTGTTCACTGGCGTCCCCGAATTCCTGTGACTGGAGAGAAGGAAACAGAGTGAGGTGTCAGCATCTTCAACCTCCTGCACTAAGTATTCTGTCATGTGGTTTGTCTCCTCACATAACTAAAACTCTTTATTCCAGTGACTCCAAAGGACAACAGAGAGTGTCCTGGCGGAAAGTCGGTTTCACAAAAGATCTCTCAATTTCAATGTGTCCAACAATAACACATTGCTTTTCAAGAAAGAGAACTTTCAAAAAAAAATTAAAAAAAAGAAAGAGACCTTTCTGCTGAGCAAAGTACCTACAGTAGTTAATGATGCTGTCTTTTTTAATGTCCTTGTGAACCAGGTCTGTGTTGATAATAGATTTATCCTCACTCTTTTCCCAGCCAAGGAATTACATGCCTCAGTGGGAATGTAAATTGTCAGATGACTATAACTGTATTTGTCTGAATAACAAATAAAGTGAAGCAATAATCTTATCACAGATAAAGAAAGGTGCAGGTACACTCACAGTACTCAGAGCCTTTACCTCAGGCAAGTCGTCAGCATGTTTCCTCTTCCACACTCCGCCTGGGGAGCTAGAGGGACAAGGATGGAAGAGACATTGGTGCACAGGAGAAGCTGCTCCCTAATCACCCAGGAACCTTTCTTGGGGGCCGGGGGAATGGGGTGGATTGTATGCTTAAGGCATTAGTAACTTGGGACTGAGTGGCTGTGTTGAATCATCCTCTTTGATTCACAAATAAGAGCAAATCGGAGGAGCAGGAAATAGTGAAAGAGAACCTCTGCATTTTAACTAGTGATAACCTCACAGATCGGAAAATAAGAAACACTAAAATGCATGCCACCTTTCAATGACAGAGACTCATCAACCTCCTGCGTGTTTACATCTTCTGCAAAACAAACACCTATCCAGAAGGATTTCCTCCTAGATCACTGCCTCCCCAGGATTCAGATTCTACATTTACACCTATTGCACTTACTGAGTTTTCAGAGAGATTTTGTTCTTGATGAAAAGCAGTCTCTGCTAGAGGACTGAATTCAATTCTAACTTGCCAAAGAGCTATTAGGCTAGAATCACTCAGGTAATGTTTCCTGCCAGTCTTTTAATTGTCCAACCCAATACTTGCGTGTCCCTCAGTGAGTGTCTGCTCACACTCAGAGAAGCCATACATTGAGTGGGACAGCTCATTATGGAGAGAAAGCCCGGGGCAAACGTATGAATTTCTTGGACTCAGGTATGCACGAGGTTTACTAGAGTCAAGTCACCAAGCAGACTGTCAAGTTCCACCATGAGATCTATTTGACACCTTCCCTTGAGAGTGTGCTGCAGGGCTTGAGCCAACCTAAGGCTTATGGTGGTGTCACCCAGTACAATGAAATATCTCCCTGATGGGAATCTGCTTTTGTCCTTGGTTAAGCAATGACACTAGCACGAACAGCAATTTGGCCTGTCCTGTCTAAACCAGGGCATACAACTCCCAGTTCTGTGAACTGACCAGGACGATGTCAGTCCCTAGGTGCCTTTGACGATAATGACTGTGCCAAAGTTGGTGATAATCTGCTTATATTTGCCCTGGGTTTTCTTGACCACTGAGACCCATCTTGCAATGATGTACACGGTCTGGATCTCTGGAGCTCTAGTACCCTCCAGGCAAAAGCACAGATGCAGGGAGCCCTTGCCCCATGACAAGGATTTCAACGCTGAGTGATAAGTGAAGGTCAGGGTTAAGAGCAGTCACACTGGGAACACCCCTAGGTTCTCAGTTTGGCTTTTCAACATAGCATTGTCAACAGTTGGGCCATTGTCCTCAGCACCTTCTTCACTTGAGGAAAATGAATATTAACCAAATATGAGGAATGGAATGAGCTGAGGAAAGAATCAAGTAATGTATAGTCAGTGTGTGCAGTGGTGATAAGAAGCGTTTTAGAAAGTTCACAGGTGACTAGTGCTGTGTAAGAGGGAAACATCTCCTGAGGAAACACACACAGACACAGAGCATCAGAATCACACCACTGGGCCCACACATGGGCCCCCAAGCCCCGATTCACACAAACCCACAGCATCTAAATGATGTAGTTGCTTCCAGGTACCAAGAAGAAACACATGATTCTATCCTGGGAGATCAGTCTCTTCCATGCACACTCCATCCAGCCCGCACCCCAAGTAGGGATCCAGCATCAGGGCCACTGTCAAACCCAGCCAGTCAGAAAACCCCCGCTTTATCAGATGGATGAGTACCTCAGCAGAGTGTGTTGATCCCTGAATATTTACCGTGTTCACTGGCGTCCCAGAATTCCTGTGACTGGAGAGAAGGAAACAGAGTGAGGTGTCAGCATCTTCAAACCTCCTGCACTAATAAACAAAATAGAAAAAATTTAAAAAGAAGAGAAAGTGACCTTGTTGCCATGTGAGACAAAGTACCTACAGTAGAAAATGATCGGCTGTCTTTTCTAAATATACTTGTGAATTAGGTCTGATGAAGATAATAGATTTATCCTCACTCTCTTTCCCAGCCAAGGGATTTAACATGCCTCAGTTGGGAAGTAAAATTGTCAGATGACTAGAACTGTATTGGTCTGAATAACACATAAAGGGAAGCAACATAATCTTTTCACAGATAAAGAAAGGGGCAGGCATACTTACATTACTCAGAGACTTGACCTCAGGCAAGTCGTAGAATGTTACACTCTTCCACGATCCGCCTGGGGAGGCTAGAGGACAAGGAAGAGACATTGGTGCACAGGAAAGCTGCCCCTAATTCACTCAGGAACCTTTCCGTGGGGGGCGGGGGGGCTTGGGAGTGAATTGTTGCTTACGGAATTAGTAACTTGGGACTGAGTGGATGTTGGAATCTTCCTCGTTTGATTGCACAAAATAATGATCAAATCGGAGCTGCAGAAAACAGTGAAAGAGAACCTCAGCATTTTAAACTTGTGATAAGCTCCACAGATCGGAAAATAAGAAACACTAATATGCATGAACCTTCAATTGACAGAGACTCATTCGAACTCGCCTGACGTGTTTTCAGCTTCGGCAAAACAAACACCTTTCCAGAAGTATTTGGCTTCTAGAGCACGTGCCCGTCCTCCCAGGATTCAGTGACACCTATTGCACTTAACTGAGGTGTCAGATGCGATTTGTGTTCTTGATGAAACAGCTGTCTCTGCTAGAGGAACTGAAGTCCAATTCTAAATTTGCCAAAGAGGCTTTTAGGCTAGAATCCCACTCAGGTAAAGTGTCCCCTGCAGTCTTTAATTGTCCTACCAATACTTGCTCGGCCCTCATTGAGTGTCTGCTCACACGCAGAGAAGCCATACATTGAGTGGGACCGGTCTCTTTATGGAGAGGAAAGACCGGGCAAATGGTGAATTTCTTTCTTGGACTCAGGGTATGCAACAGAGGTTTACTAGAGTTCCAGGTCACCAAGCAGACGTGTCAAGTTCCACCATGGAGATCTATATTTGACACACTTTCCCGTTGAGAGTGAGCTGCAGGCTTGAGCCAACCTATGGCTTATGTGTGGTGTCACCCAGTACAGTGAACTAAATATCTCCCTGATGGGAAATCTGCTTTTGTCGGCCTTGGTTTAAGCAATGGGACACTAGCACGAACACATTTCGCCTGTCCTGGTCTAAACCAGGGCCATTACAACTCCAGCTTCTGGGAACTGACCAGGACAATGGCAGTCCCCTAAGTGCCTTTTGACGAGAATGACTGGAGTGTCAATGTTTGTGATAATCTGCTTAAATATGTCCCTGGTACCTTGGACCACTGAACCATCTTGCATTGAAGTACAGCAGTCTGGCAGTTTTCTGGACTCTAGTACTGAATTAATCTTTCCAGCAAAAGCACAGATGACACGGAGCCTTGGCCCATGGACTCGGATTTCAACGCTGAAGTTGATAAGTGAAGGTCTGGGGTTACGAGCAGTCCACACTGGGCACAACCTAGGTTCTTCAGTTTGGCTTTTCAACAGCTGAATGGTTCAAAAGTCGTGCCAGCGGTCCTCAGCACCTCCATTACGTGAGGAAAATGAGTATTAACAAATCGTGATGAATGCGCCTGAGCTGAGGATAGAAATCAAGTAATGTATAGTCAGTGTGCAGTGGGTGATAATGAAGTGTGTTATAATGTTCACAGGTGATTTAGTGCTGTGTAAGTGGGAATACGTTTCTGTAGGAAACACACACGGACACAGAAGCCTCAGAAGCACTCCCACTGTGCCCACACATGGGGCCCGCCAAGCCGATTTCACACTCAAACCCCCACATCGGAATATGTTGTAGTTGCTTGTCACAGGTACCATAGAAGAAAACACATGATTTCAAATCCGGGAGATCAGTCTCTTACATGCACCGTCCCGCCCTGCACACCCCAAGTAGGGATAGAGCATCAAGGGGCACTGCTTCAAACCGGAGAGCGAGTCAGCAAAACACCTCTTTAGCAAATGGATTGTACTCAGCTGGAGTGTTGATTCCTGAATATTTACCGTGATCATCTGGCTGTCCCCCGGGGAAAATTCCTGTGACTGGAGAAGAAAGGAAACAGAGTGAGTGTAGTCAGCATCTTCAACCTCCTGCACTAAGTATTCTGTCATGTGGTTTGTCCCCGTCCCTGATATCTAAAACTCTTTATTCCAGTGACACCAAAGGTACAACGATGGTTTGTTCTGGCGGTGAAAGTCGGTTTCACAAAGATCTCTCAAATTTCAATGTGTCCAGCAATAAACACATTGCGTTTCAGAGAGAGAGGACATTCAGAAATAATTAGTAGAAAAATTTAAAAGAAAGAAAAGAGACATTTATGCTGAGCAAAGTATATCTATTAGTA
Organism: Odocoileus hemionus; assembly: GCA_020976825.1. Taxonomy (NCBI): domain Eukaryota; kingdom Metazoa; phylum Chordata; class Mammalia; order Artiodactyla; family Cervidae; genus Odocoileus; species Odocoileus hemionus. The sequence continues at coordinate 6,110 of JAJLRB010005498.1, read as the reverse complement.
AAAAATGAGGCTGTCCTTTTTTAATGTCCTCTTTTGAAACGAGGTGCTGGGTTGAATAATAGATATTATCCTCACTCTTTTGCCAGCCAAGAAATTACATGCCGCAGTGGGAAGGTAAACTGTCAGATGACTATAACTCTATTTGTCTGAATCACAAATAAAGTGATGCAACACAATCTTATCACTGATAAAGAAAGGTGCAGGTACACGCACAGTACTCAGAGCCCGTTACCCTCAGGCAAGTGGTCGCATGGTTCCTCGTCCACTTCCGCCTGGGGAGCTTAGCGGGGAAAAAGGAAAGAGACATTGGTTGCACAGGAGAAGCTCCTCCCGTAATCATCCAGGAACCTTATTCTGGGGGCCGGGGGAATGTGGGATGGATGTGTATGCTTAAGTTATTTAGTAAATTTGGGATCAGAGAGTGGGCGGATTGAATCATCCTCAATGAATTGACACAAATAAGAGAGCAAATCGGAGGAGCAGGAAATAGTGATAGAGAGTACCTCTGGCCATTTTTAACTAGTGAGATAACTCTCAGCTCGGAAAAATAAGAAACACTAAATTGCATTTTGCCATCTTTCAATAACAGGAGAACTCATGCAAACCTCCTGCGTGTTAACCATCGCTGCAATAACAAAACCTATCCAGAAGGATGTCCTCCTAGATCACGGCCTCCCCAGGATTCAGATCACTGCTAATGCCACTTGACGGAGTTTTCAGGAGAGATTTTGTTCTTGAGGAAAAGCCAGTCTCGCTCGAGGACTGAATTCGTATTCTAAACTTGTAACGAGCTAATTAGGCTAGAATCTCTCAGGTAATGGATTCCGGGCCAGTCTTTTAATTGTCCAGCCAATACATGCGCGTCCCTCAGTGTGTGTCCGCTCACACTCAGAGAAGCCATACATTGAGTATAGTGGACAGTCGCATTATGGAGAAAAGCGCCCGGGCAATACGTTGAAAGTCTTGGATCCATGTATGCACGAGGTTTACTAGAGTCAAGGCACCAAGCAGACTGTCAAGTTCCTTCCATGAGGGAGCTAGTGTTGACACCTTCCCGTGTGAGTGTTGCTGCATGCAGGCTTGAAGGCCAAACCTAAGGCTTATGGTTAGTATCACCCAGTACCATGAAATATCTCCCCCTATGGGTAATCTGCTTTGGTCCTTGGTTAAGCAATAGACACTAGCCACAACACAGTTTGGCCTGTCCTGTCTAAAAACAGGGATTTACAACTCCAGAGTCTGTGAACTGACCAGGACGATGTTCAGGCCCTAGGTGCCTGTGACGATAATGACTGTGCCAAAAGTATGGTGATAATCGGCGTATATTTGCCCCTGGGATTCCTGACCACGTGAGACCATCTTGACTTAGATGTACTCGGTCTGGATCTCTGGACGATCTAGTACCTCCAGGCAAAAGCACAGTATGCACGGAGCCCTTGCCCAGGACAATGATAGCAACGCTGAGGTGTTAAGTGAAGGTCAGGGGTGAAGAGAATTCACACTGGGAACACCCCTAGTTTTCTCAGTTTAGCTTTTGTCAACAGAGCATTGTCAAAACAGTTGGGCCATTGTCCTCAACGACCTTCGTCACTTGAGACAAATGAATATTACCAAATATATGAATGGATTAGCGAGGAACAGAAATCAAGTAATGTTTAGTCCAGGTAGGTGCAGTGTGTGATAAGAAGCGTGGGTAGAAAATTTCACAGGGACCTAGTGCTGTGTAAGAAGGGAGAAGACATCGCTTGAGGAACAACCACACACAGACACAGGAGGCATCAGAATCACACCACTGGGCCCACACCTGGGCCCCAAGCTCGATTTAACACAAACCCAACGGCAGCTAATTGATGGTAGTGCTTCCAGGTACCATGAATAACGAAACACATTGATTCCTGATCCTGGGAGATCAGTCTTATCCATGCACCTCCAGCCCGCGCACCCCTATAAGTACGGATCCCAGCATCCAGGGAGCCACTGTCCAAAAACCGGAGCCAGTCAAAAAAGCCCCGCTTTAATCAGATGGATTGTACCTCTCGCAAGTGTTAAGCCCTGACTATTTACCCGTGTTTGACGTGGCGTCCCCCCAATTCCAGTACTGGAGAGAAGAAACAGAGTGATGTGTCAGCATCGTTAACCGCCTGCTCTAATTATTCCTGTCATGTGTTTGTCTCTCAGATACTAAAACTCGTGATGCCTGGTACACCAAGACAACAGTAGTTGTCCTGGCGAAAGTCGTTTCACAAATGATCGCTCCAATTTCAATGTTCCACAAATAACACATTGCTTTTCAAGAAAGAGAACTTGTCCAAATAATAATACAAAATATTTAAAAAAAAGAGAACTGCTTGAGCAAATAAACTACAAGTACTTAATGATGCTGTCTTTTTTATATCCTTGTGAACCAGGTCTGTGGTTGATAAAAAATTTATCCTCACTCTTTTCCCACCAAGGGAAATTTAAAGCCCCGTGGGGAAAGTAAATTTTCAGAAAGATATAATGTATTTGCTGAATAACAAATAAAGTGAACAAAATCTTATCACAAAAAAAAAAGGTGAGGGAACTCACGTACTCGAGCCTTTACCCCAGGCAAGGGGCGCGTTTTCCTCTTCCCCTTCCCCCTGGGGAGCGAGGGGACAAGGAAGAGAATTTTGGTGCACAGGGGAAGCTGCTCCCCCAATCCCCCGGAAAACCCTTTTTTGGGGGCGGGGAAAAGGGGGATTGTACTTAAAGGGATTAGTAACTTTGGGGAATGAGTTGTTGAATATCCCCTTTTGTTACAAAAAAGAGCAAACGAGGCGGAAATATGAAAAGGGGAACCCCTGCTTTTAAAACTTGTGATAACCCCACAGATCGGAAAATAAGAAACACTAAAATGCCCTGCCACCTTTCAATGACAGAGACTCTCAACCTCCTGGTGTTTACATCTTTGCAAAAAAACACCTTCCAGAAGGATTTTTTCCTAGCATGCCTCCCCAGGATTCAGTTCCCATTCACTTAAGAGTTTTTGAGAGATTTTTTCTGATGAAAAAGCATCTTGAAAAGGGGGTGAATTCAATCTAAACTTTTCCAAGAGCTATTAGGCTAGAATCCCCAGAAAAGTTCCGCAGTCTTTTATTGTCCAAAACCCAAAACTTTCGCGTCCCCCTTTGGGGTTTGCTCACATCAGAAAGCCTACATTGAGTGGGCGCCATTTTGGAGAAAAAACCCGGGGGAAACGTTTTAATTTCTTGGCTCAGGTAGCACGGGTTTCTAGAGTAAGTCCCCAAGCAGATGCAAGTTCACCCTGAATCTTTTGACACCTTCCCTTGAGAGTTGCTGCAGGCTTGAGCAAAACCCAAGGCTTTTTGGTGTGTCACCCAGTACAATGAAATTTCCCTTTTGGGGAATCTGCTTTTGTCCTTGGGTTTAAACAATGACACTAGCAGAACAATTTTGGCCCGTCCTTCTAAACCGGAACAACTCCCAGTTCGTGAAGACCAGGACGAGTCAGTCCCTAGGTGCCTTTTACGATAGACTGTCCCAAAATTGGTGATAAGCTTTATTTGCCCCGGGGGTTTGACCCCTGAGACCACTTGCAATGATGTCAGGGCTGGATCTCTGGATTTACCCCCCAGGGGAAAAGCCAAAAGCAGGAGCCTTGCCCCCGACAAGGATTTTAAAGCTGAGTGTAAGTGAAAGGTCAGGGGTAAGAGAGTACATGGGAACACCCTAGGGGCTGTTTGGCTTTTAAAAGCTTGTCAACAGTTGGGGCCTTTTTCCTCAGCACCTTCCATTGAGAAATGAAAATTAACCCCAATATGAGGAAGGTGAGCTGGGAAAGAAAACAAGTAAGTATGTCAGTTTGGGGATGGTGATAAGAAGCTTTTGAAAGTTTCAGGTGAATATGCTGTGTAAGGGGAAACATTCCCCGGGAAAAACCCACAGACACAGGCTCAAATCAACCCCGGGGGCCCCCATGGGCCCCAAGCCCGTTTTTAAAAAACCCCCGCATCTAAATGGTAGTTGCTTCCCGGTACCAGAGAAAAACACAGATTCTATCCTGGGAGATGTTTTCCATGCACCCCCCAGCCCCCCCCCAATAGGGATCCGCATCAGGGCCCCCTGTCAAACCCGGGGCCGTCAAAAACCCCCCCTTTTTCAGAGATTGACTCAGCAAATGTTGACCTGAATATTTACCGTGTTCATGGCGTCCCCGAAATTTCCGTGATGGGGGAGAAGGGGAAAAAGAGTGAGGTTCAGATCTTAACCTCCGACTAAGTATTTGTCTGTGGTTTTTTCTCCCCAGATAACTAAAACCTTTTTTTCCATGACCCAAAAGGGCAACAAGAGTGTCCTGGGGAAAAACGGGGTTTTACAAAAGATCTCTCAATTTCAATGTTCCAAAATAACACTTGTTTTTAAGAAAGAGAAATTTTAAAAAATCAAAAAATTTAAAAAAAGAAAGAGACCCTTTTGTGGGGCAAAGTAACTACATAGTTAATGTGCTGTTTTTTTAATCCCCTTTTGAAACCCGGGCTGTGTTTATAAAAATTTATCCTCACTTTTTCCCGCCAAGGAATTACATCCCAGTGGGAAAGTAAATTTCAGATACTATAATGTATTTTTTGAATAACAAAAAAAGGGAAACAAAAATTTATCACGATAAAAAAGGTGCAGGTAACCACAGTCCGGGCCCTTTTCCTCAGGCAAATCGTCGCATGTTTCCTCTTCCATTTCCCCCTGGGATAAGGGGCAAGGGAAAAACATTGGGGCAAGGAGAAGCTGCTCCCTAATCCCAGGACCTTTTTGGGGCCGGGGGAATGGGGGGATTGTTTCTTTAAGGCTTAGTAATTGGGGGTGAGTGTGTTGAATCATCCCCCTTTGATTCACAAATAAGGAAACGGGAGGGAAAAAAATTGAAAGGAAATCTGCATTTAACTAGGATAACCTCAAAATCGGAAAAAAAGAAACACTAAAATGCATGCCACCTTTCAATGACAGAGATCCAACCCCTGCTGTTTTCATCTTCTGCAAAACAAAAACCTATCCCAAAAGGTTTCTCCTAATCACTGCCTCCCCGGGTTCAGTTCATATTGCACTTACTGGTTTTTTGAAGATTTTTTCTTTATGAAAAACATCTCTGCTGAAATGAATTCAACCCAATTGCCCAAAAGGGTATTAGCTAGAATCACTCAGGGGAATTTTTCCCGCCAGTCTTTTAAATTTTCCAACCAATATTTTCGGTCCCCGTGGTGTTGCTCACACTAGAGAAGCCCAAAATTGAGTGGGACAGTCATTTTGGAAGAAAGCCGGGGGAAACTTGAATTTCTGGTCAGGTATGCACGGGTTTTCTAAGTCAAATCCCAAGCAGACTGCAAGGGTTTCCCCCATGAATTTTTTGACACCTTCCCCTTTAGAGTGTGCTGCAGGGTTGAGCCAACCTAAGGTTTGGTGGTGCACCCCTACAATGAATATCTCCCTGAGGGAATTGTTTTTTCCGGTTAAGCAATGAATAGCCGAACAATTTGGCCTGCCTGTCTAAACCCGGGCATTAAACTCCCAGTCTGTGAACTGCCCCGGGCGTTCATCCCCCGGTGCCCTTTTTACGATAAGACGTGCCAAAGTTGGGGATAATCTGTTATTTTTGCCCTGGGGTTTTTTGCCATGAGCCATCTTGCAAGATGTACATTTTGGGCCGGAGCTTTACCTCCAGGAAAAAAACACAGATGCAGGGGCCCCGCCCATGAAAGATTTCAACCGAGTGTAAGTGAAGGTCAGGGGGAAGACAGTCAACTGGGAACAACCCTAGGTTCTAGTTTGGCTTTTCAACAAGCATTGTCAAATTGGGGCCCTTGTCCTCAGCACCTTTTTCACTTGAGAAAAGAATATTAACCCCAAATAGGAATGGATGAGCTGAGGAAAGAATAAATAATGTATAGTCAGTGGCAGTGGTGATAAGAACGTTAGAAGTTACAGGTGAATGGTGTAAAAGGGGGAAACCCTCTCCTGGGAACACAACGAACAGAGATAAATCACACCCACTGGGCCCACACATGGGCCCAAGCCCGATTACACAAACCCACAGATTAAATGTGTAGTTGCTTCCCGGTCCAGAGAAAAACACATGA
>JAJLRB010005497.1:0-23963 GCA_020976825.1 Odocoileus hemionus | reverse complement strand
TCCTCACCTTGGGATCATGAGCAAAACAAAGAGAGTGCCTCATGCAATGTCACTGGGGGTTAGTTTACATAAACATTTTATGTTAAAAGCAACAAGAAAAACACACTTGTGGAAAATTCACAGGTTACAAAGGAAGATAAATGAAAATCTGTGTTTCCTTCCTTCCCTCTTCTGTAGCCTTCTAGGTTCAATTTCTGGAAGTAACACCTGTTAAGTTTTGGTCGTCTTTCCAGATTTATTAATGGAATGATCAGATAGCACTGACACTCTGAGAAGGATTTTTCTAAGAGCTTTATCTACATTCACTCATTTACTCTTTGTTCACCATAGATTCTCAGGTGGTAGCCTGAAGGGGAGTCCCCTGCATCATTCTGATTTCCTTCCAAAACTGGGTTTCTGAACTGCTGTGCTTTACTCTCTTTTGAATGATCTTCCTCCAATATATTTGGAAATATATTCCCTAGGGACTTGCTGGCAGTCTAGTGGTTAGGACTTTGCCTTCCAAATGCCTGGAAGCGAAAAATCTGAAAACATAAAAAACAACTGAAGCAATACTGCAACATATTGAATACATTAAAAAACCCTATTAAAGAAGAAATACATTCCTTAGTTCTTTTTAAAATTTTATTCCTCAACTTCCTTATTTACACACACACACACACACACACACACACATTTTTCATCAAGCTGGGAAGCACTGAAATTTTTCATTTAGAGTAGTGTAATATTCTGTGTTATTTTCCACCCTCAGTCATATCTCAGTTGGGTGATCCTTGGAAAGCAATATGACGCCATCTTAATTACTGTTTGACCTCATCAAGGCCCCACTCACGCTGTTAGCTCAGATACTTGGGGGTGAGCTGAGTCAGCAGTGAAGGGCCTCCCTGCTGCCTCACACAGTGACGAACCTGCCTGCAGTGCAGGGGACACGGGTTCGATCCCTGGGTCGGGAAAATCCCCTGGAGAAGGGACTGGCCACCCACTCCAGGGTTCTTGCCCAGAGAATCCCATGGATAGAAGAGACTGGCTGGCTACAGTCACTGAGATGCAAAGATTTGGACATGACTGGGTGGCTAACACTTTCATACTTTCTTGTTTTTCCATCAATGATAAGGATTTGCACTAAATCTGGGCTTTCCAGACGGCTCAGTGGTAAAGAATCCACCTGCCAATGCAGGAGACAAGTAAACAAGAGTTCCATCCCTGGGTTGGGAAGATCCCCTGAAAAGGAAATGGCAACCTACTCCAGTATTCTTGCCTTGAAAATTCCATGGAGAGAGGAACCTGGCGGACTATAATCCATGGGGTTGCAAAGAGTCAGACAGGATTGAACACACAGGCGCACGCACACACACAGTACAGCATTCCATATCTTGTAAGGGCACCTGCTTTGTTTTAATAGGGCAACTTTTCATCTTTCTCCTAATGTTTTCACTTCTATGTTTAGGGGGCTGGTCACTTACCATCTTATAAACAGTGTTCATGACCATCAAGAACACTGGGTGTGATTAGGTTTTAAACTATGACCCAGAACACACATTTAGCCCTGAAGTTTTGGGTTGTCTAAAGTTCTTCATTTAGAAAAACAGTAACTATACTTTCACCCAACCTACAGGTGAAAACATAGTGATTTGTTTTTTGTTATTTGTTCAGTGAATAGCCAGGATTAACATATAATAACAGATAAACTGTTAAAGGAATTGGCAGAGATTGAGAGGTAAGTAAGTCTGTACATGTAGGTGCATCCAGAGGAAAGGAAGTGATATGTGTAGAGAATGAGAGAAGGGTTTAAGTAATTTAATAAGCATATGGTTAGAGAATATGACATTTTACAATTGAATTTTGATAATGTTGCTTTTTATATCAATTGGAACATATTTTAAATTACTTGATCTAGAAATTTCTGGTGACTTAGAAATACGAGAAATGATTGGAGATGTTATATATATATATATATATATATATGTTTATATATATGTGTGTGTTATGTATATATATATATATATATGGATATAATTAATTTTATTCTCAACATGTTAGCCTTGTCCCTCTTCACCATGAGATGTTCACAAATACCTATATTTGGGGGATAGGCCATTTTCTCTCATATAAATTATTTTCTGAATCAGGGCAGAATCTTTAAGCCTAGGATTCAGTTTTGACATAAAATATTTACTCTGAAAAACTAAGTTTGTCCATAGAAACACACTTTCTATATGGTAGCCTTTGGACTCATCCTGTGCAGAGTCCAGTTCACTCTGAAAGTTCTGTGAGGAATCGTCTCCATGGAAATGTGATGGTACACATTCTGCATTCTGTACCAAGTGCCACTTTGAGCTGAGAAGTTCAAGTGAGAAGAGCTATACTTGAGTGTTTTGTTTTTTTGTTTTTTCTTTTGTGATTTGTTGGAGTGTTTTAAAATGGGCAACTTGAATTCTTTTTCTGGAGGTAGGTTCCTACTGATTCTCTGAAGGCTGTTTCTTCAAATGCGCTGGTTAACTTTTACTGAAGCTTTCTCCTCATCTTTTTTTTCTTTCCATCATTCTAGTTTATCTACAGAAGTATAAACGTATTATATACTTTTGCTTTATTCCTTAGTTTATACTTTTTGATTCTTCTGTCACCTGGCAGACTTATATATCTTCCCAAATTTAGAAAAATGTACAATTTTCTAGTGACAGTTTTGTACACACTCTACCAGAGAATAGATGGAAAAAACTGAAGCATGAGAACCATGATGACTCCCCAGAAATGGATATTACAGGAAAAGGGGATTACGGCTCAATTCTTCTAAATGTAGCTTCCCAAATCTACAAGTGCGTTCAGTGTAAACCCAGAAACTTTTAAAAATGAGAAAAACTGGGATTTGCTGGTGGAATTTCCATGGGTGGATGTGAGCAGGATCACTGTTTGCCTTTGCCAGGGAGTTTGATGAGACGGGGCAGTGCTGCTGGGTTAGTAGGATGAACATGGAGTCACTGAGGGAAGGAGGGTCTGTCTGTTGATCCTCAAGGAGAATCTTGGGGTGAGATCTCTAGTCTATGAGTATGGACATGAATTTCAAAAAGAATATGTGGCTCTGCTGTCTTCCACTACAGGGTCTAGAGTATGATGAGTTGATACAGTCAGAACTTTAGTGAGGGAAGACTCGAGCTCCTGCCTATTCTTAGCTAGTGCTTCATCCAGGCTGCTGAAATCAGTGCTCTGATCAGCTGTAAGACTTCGAGCATCAGAGACGTAATTAAGACACCAAAGCTCAGCACAAATAGCCACCTTTCCAGTTAACTCACATTAACTCCTCATCCAGACTTGGTCAGTGGAAGGGAAGCTAATTGGTGGAGCCATCATGTAGCTTTTGGTGCAGAAAATTCTGAGCTCTGAGCCAACTTGGAAGCCACACAGACCACTCGTCACTCAGCAAAATGACATTGAAAAGGCTGTTGTGACATGGTTGTCCATGTGAAGAATCTGTGGAGGATGGACAGGTAAAATCCTATGGTTCTTCTGAGGAGCTTTGCCTCAGAAGAAACTTGTATTTTGGATCATAGAAGGAAATATAGAGACAAATGGTGGAAGGAGGATTTGAGTTATTTTTTAGGCTGAGTTTTCTTCTCCAGGGCATCCAGGTCTCATCTGCAGAAAACTAGGGGCAGGAGAATTTGAGAGGGGGCTGGCATTCACCATTGTGTGCTCTTGGAAAGTCACTTGATCTCTCTAAATTTCAATACCTTCCACTGTAATGTATGGTCACAGCCCCCACTTTGTCCCCACATCCTCCCCAACAGGGCTGTGTATCAGAGGAGGTGATAATAGATACTCTACATAAACTGTAAAGCCTTGTTTCTATGTGAAGTCTGGAGTAAGCTTCCATCCCTGCTTACTTAGAACCATCAAAATGCCGTCTCTGCTGTCAACCACTACTAAAGGTCCACCTTATTCTTGACATCATTCAAGACTGAATTCTCACAGAGCATTTATGAAGCTTTTCTATTTATTTATTTGACTGCTTTGGGTCTTGGTTGTGGCACATGTAATCTCCGTGGCACCATGCAGATCTTTTTCCTCAGGGCACTGGCTCTCGAGTTGTGCTACTTGGGCTCAGTATTTGCACCAAGTGGGCTTAGCTGCTCTGAGGCATATAGGATCTTACTCCCCTTACCAGAAATCAAACACCTCTTCCCTCAATTCAAGGCAGATACTTAACCACTTGACTTCCAGTAAGTCCCTCCATTTATCCAACCTTTTACCTATATTTAATCATTCTTGGCCTCATAATCCTAAAAACAGGCCATATTAACATTTCTCCAACTCAGTACAGGAAACTGAGGCAAAGAGGGATCCAAATGTCTTTCCCAAGGACCTGCTTCTCCCAAACGGGATCTGAATCCAGTCCATCAGGCATGGTCACTATGCTCTGCTGAGCTTCCAGGTCTCAGTTAAATAGAGATACTTGCACACACACAGCCAGTCTGTGGGTGTTTTCAGTGTACATAAAACCACAGATCTTCCTAAGTCCATCTTGGATTCAGGAGGCCCTGCTAGGCATCTGGTGAGGAAGGGGACCGGGGATTGAACTGTGTATCAATGATTATTAATTCCCATGTGGTCCTCTGCCAGCAAGATGTCTACAGCTCTCCCCATTATAATGCATATCACAGGATGTTTTGTCCAGAAGTCGAGAAGAAACATCCCTCGGAGGTCAGGAACATCAGTGACCAGCTGGGTGAAGAGAGGTAATTGTTGGCCACATAATAGGGTGCACCCTATAGTTCACCCAGTTGACGGTACTGTGGAATTATTTTCTCATTAAGTTGACTCAAGAATAATTATTGTAATATGTTCAGTGCCTCATATTTAATAAAACTGAAAGAGGAAACAATGTTCTTTAATTTCATGAGCTCAAATTGAAACTAACTATATCAGTGGATACTGCTTTAACTGTGGAAGGAAATATGCATTTTAAATTCAACATCTGGTTCATGTTTAAGAGTGAAGATGGTTTCTAGCCATGGTTTGGATATTAGCTAATTTTTTAACATTAGTAGTTATATGTTCCTCACTAAAGATATGTTTCAAAATTTCTTTAAATTTTTACATGCACATGTAAATCTGTGGCTGATTCATGTAAATGTATGGCAAAAATCACTATAATATTGTAAAGTAATTAGTTTCCAACTAATAAAAATAAATGGAAAAAAATTTCCTTAAATTTTTAGACTTTATGTAGAACAGGATTACACTGACAAAAAAAATTGTACAAATAATATAGAAAATTCCTATACCCCATCCCTTCAATTTCAGCTAGCAAATGTTACTCACAGATAACATATGTGTGGTTCATTTATTACAATTAGTGACATAATATATTTTTAGTAATTAAAAATCCATAGTTCACCTGAGATTCACAATTTGTGTTGTTACATTTAATGATATTTTAAATATGCACAATATTATTTATTATCATTATGGTACCATACAAAAACCTGTACTCTAATGTTCACAGTATGCTATTTGCACTCAAATGATACAAAAAACCAGAAGACCATCATGTGATCAATGGGTAAATAAAATATGATATGTACTCAGAATGGAATACTCATCAGCCATAAAAATTAATTGAGGATGGAAGTATGCTACAAAATGGATGACCCAAATAATACAAAAAATTTTATAGTTAGTGAAATAAGGCAGGCACAGAAAGACAAATATTGTATGATTCTACTCACTTAAGGTACATAGAATAAGCTAACTCACAGAAATTGGAAATGGAAATTACCAGAGCCAGGAGGCGAGAGGGAAGGTGGATAATGACTTAATGGATACAGAGGTTATATTGTGTCTTATGAAAAAGATTTATATGTAGATGGTGTTGATAGATACATAGCATTATGAATATAGAAAATTATATGGAACTTTTGAATTCTTCAAAATTATGAAAAGAATTAATACAATGCATCTTTGATCACAATGCTCAACTGCTAAGTTGTGTCTGACTGTTTGTGAGCCCATGGACAGCAGCATACCAGGCTTCCCTGTCCTTCACTATCTCCCAGAGTTTGGTCAAATTCATGTCCACTGAGTCGACGATGCTATCCAGACATCTCATCCTCTGTGCCCCCCAAATACTTTCCTCTTGCCCTCAACCTCTCCCAGCATCAGGGGCTTTTCCAGCGAGTCTGCCCTTCACGTCAGGTGGCCAAAGTATTGAAGCTTCAGCATCAGTCCTTCCAATGAATATTCAGTGTTGATTTCCTTTAAGATTGACTGGCTTGATCTCCTTGCTGTCCAGGGAACTCTCAAGCGTCTCTTCAGCACCACTGTTCTAAAGCATCAATCCTTTGGCACTCAGCCTTCTTTATGTGCCAAGTCTCTCAACTGTACATGACTACTGAAGCATAGTGTGATTTCTAGTGTTTCCCTTTGTTAGACTGACAATTTCAAGTTGAAAACTGTGGCTTCATGACTTTGTTTTTTAGCTGAATTCCAATAAAGGTTCAAAATTTTCAAGACAGCTGATATATACAGTTTTTAATTTGAAGGATAAATGTTGAGTCTTTCCCAGGAGATAAATAATTCAAATGGGCATTTTTAAAAAATGACAATGTAAATTACAAGCTGTGGTCAGAAGGAGTTTCCTTAGCATGTTCACCTTATCGAGAAAGTTAAAGGGTCTCTGACTCATTTCTGAAACGTTCATCTCCTTTGCCTTCCTCCACCCATGAGGAAGGTTGTCCAACACATCTCAGTCCACGCTTATTAACCACACACGTCCACACGCTTCCCCCGTGTATCCACATTAACAAGGTCTTCCCGATCAGCATGACAGATGTCCTAACAGTTCCTCTATGTCCTCGTAGAGCTCCCTGAGGACCAGGTGGAGGAGGTATCCCAATCAAAGTTGGAGGAAGAGGCTCTGCCCTGCTGTTTGGTAAGTGCCCCTTATTATCTGAGATAAAATGTTGCTTCATGACTTTATTTTTTTAGATGAATTCAAATAAAGTTTCAAAATATTCAAGACAGCTGATATATACAATTTCTAATTCAATGGATGACTCTTGAGTCTTTCCCAGAAAATAAATAACTCAAAAGGGCAGTTTTCAAGAATGGCAACATAAATTAAAACTGTAGCCAGGAGCAGTCTCCTCAGCAGAAAATATTCTTTATTGAAATAAAACTTTTTAATTGCTGGTCAAAATGGGCTTGAGAGATCTTTCAAGAAAAGCTTCAACCTTTGCTACAGAAGTCCTCTATGTTTTCTTTTGGGGCTATGGACTCAACAACACTTTCCCATTTGGTTTTCTGAGAACAAAAAGAGAACAAAAGACCTGAATGCATGGTACTCAAGATATTGACAGCCTGACACTCTTTTCTTCTCTCTAATCACAGGCATGTGAAGCAGCCAAGGAACATGGTAAGTACTCAGGGTTCTTCCTTCTACTGAGGAACCATGTAGTTGATGAAGGTGGGGCTCTCTCTCTGGCTCTGCTTTGAGAGGCCCCCTGATGCTGCATTCCTACAGGGGTGAGGGCTGGGGGGTGCGGAGAAGAGACTGATCTCCCAGGATGCCTGTGTTCTATGTGTTCTAAGTCAACTCTGAGCTTTCGAAACACTTCTCATCACCACTGCACATTGATCATACACTACCTGATTCTTTCCTCAACTCAGCCATTCCTCAAGTTTTGTTAATATTCATTCTCCTCAAATGGAGATGGTGCTGAGACAAAAGGCCCAAGGTTTGACCTCCAATATTGAAAAGCCAAACTGAGAACCTAGGGGTAGTCCAATGTGACAGCTCTGACAGCTCTGAACTCTTGACCTGCATTTTATCACTCAGCCATGTGATCCTCATTCATGGAGCCATGCCGTCCCTGCATCTATGTCCATGCTTTGAGGTCGTAGCAGCTTCAGAAGTTCAAAACATGCCCATCATTGTAAGATGGGCTTAGTGGTCACAGAACCCAGGACAGCCACAGATGGCTTAACACCAACTTTGGCACAGTCATTATTGTGAAAGGCACCCCAGAATTTGCATCCGCCTGATCAACTCACAGATTCAGAGAGTTGTGTGGCCTTGTGTAGACAATGTAGGCCATATCTATTGGTCTCTCTGTCATTGCTTAAACAAGGACAAGAAGAGATGATCATCAGGGAGATATTTCACTGTACTGGGCGACGTTACCATAAACCTTACGTTGGTTAAACCCTGCAGCACCCTCTCAAGGGAAGGTGTCAAGTAGGTCTCACGGTGGAACTTGACAGTCTGCTTGGTGACGTTGCCTCTTGTAAACCTCGTGCATCCCTGAGTCCAAGAAACTCAATGTTTGCCCTATGCTTTCTCTCCATAATGAACTGTCCCACTGAATGTATGGCTTCTCTGTGTGTGAACAGACACTCATTCAGGGACGTGCAAATATTGTTTGGAAAATGAAGACTGGCAAGAAACATTACCTGAATGATACTAGCTTAATAGCTATTTGGCAAGGTAGAATTGAATTCAGTCCTCTAACAGAGACTGTTTTTAATCAAGAACTAAATCTCTCAGAAAACTCAGTAAGTGCAATAGCTGTAACTGAATCCTGCGGAGGCAGTGATCTAGGAAGAAATCCTTCTGGATAGGGGTTCTTTTGCAGAAGATGTAAACAGACAGGAGGTTTTGAGTCTCTGTCATGGAAAGATGGCATGCATTTTAGTGTTTCCTTTTTTCCTGATCTGATAGGTTATCACTAGTTCAAATGCAGAGGTTCTCTTTCATTTCTTTCCTTCTCCTCTCCTTTGCACTCCTTCATCCAGCAAAGAGGATGATTCAACCGCAGCTTAGTCCATAGTTACTTACCTCCCTCATGCATACTCTCCACCCCTTGTCCGTATCAAAAAAGAAAAAAAGCTGAGTGATTGGTGAATAGCCTCACCAGTGTCCTATCAGCTACTCTGTCCCTCTAGCTCCCCAGGAAGACCTTGTGGAGGAACTGTGCTTTCTATCATCAACTGTCCCACTAAACAGATGGCCCTTGTGCATATGGACAGCTACTGGATCAATGGAAATGCACACACTATATAGAAAATGGATATTGATAGAAAAATTCTATATTATTCATAATGGCTATTTTTAAATGTTAGAAATTCAGTAATATAAAATCTTGTGTATTTGATTTTCTTTAAGACAAGTAATTAGTGAATTAATACCATAGTATGCTTTGCCAGGATTGAATTCAGTCCTCTAACAGAGTTTACTTTAAATCAAGTACAAAGTCTTATATAAAACATGATGAACAGAGTAGCAGCAACTGTGGATCTCAGAGGAAGAGTGATCTGGGAAAAATCAAGAGACAGTGGCAATTTATCAGGAGCTCAAAATGAACAGGAGGAGTCATGGGTCTCTTTCATTGAACAGTACACACATTTTAGTTTTCCACTGTTTAGATTGAATATTTCATGTTGATTAGGTTCCTCTAGCTAGAACGCCAAAGATCTGCCTTCATCTCCTTCCACCTCTCCTTTATTTTCCTTCCTCCTCCAAAGAGGATGGATGAACACAAGTTCAGTCCATGCTTGTTAACCTCCCACATCCATATACACCACCCCATGTCCACACAAAAGAAAAACCCCATGAATGATTCCTGAGCAGCCTCACCACTTTTCTAACAGCTACTCTGTGTCCCTCTAGGTTTCACTGAGGACCTACCAGTCAACCCAGCTTGTGACAAGACAGAAGAGACTCCATGTGCCTCCAAGGAAAGTTTTTTTCTTTTTTCTGGTCTGAGATAGAAATATTGTTTCCTTTCTTTTTAAGTAGAATTAAGTTATGTGTCTTTGAAGGTGTTCATTTCAGACAGAGAGGATTTCCTTGGTTGGGATAATGTGAAGTGCGATACTTATTACCAAATCATGATGCCTCAGTCCACAGAATATTAAAATTGTTAGCATCCATTACACCCTGTACAGTACAGAGTTCTCTCTCCTGCAGCAAGATTTCCTCTAAGGAAAGAAATCTGCAATTTCTAATCCAAATGAACTTGGAAGTTCCATCCTCTAGGCAAAGGTCTTGCCTTTCATCCTGAGTATGTGTGTTCTGATAGTGATGAGTTCCCTGGACTTCACCACTCTTCCTCATCAGGAGCTGTCACCAAATGAACCAAAGACTGTGCATCTATGTGATCTTATCCTCATAGTGTCTTCTCTTCTGTACTTGCAGGTGGCGCTTTCAGAATGCAAAAGTGGTATGTAGATTAGAATCATTCATTTTAGGAGAAAAAGTTTGTAGATGAGAAAGTTGGGGCTTTCTCTCTAGTTTTAGTGTAGAGGCCAAACTGATTCAAAATTCATGGGGGCCATGAGTATAGTGGCCCTTGTGATAGAAAGTAATTTATAAGTAGAGCAATGTGGCTGATTACTGTAGTCTCAGGAAGAAGCTGTGTTATGGTTAATAGTGTAGGTTTGTGTCCATGGGACTGGGTGTGTCTCTGTGTGTAATGAATAGTGTGATCCTTCATGTGTCTGTGAATGTTTTTTTTTTGTGTTTTCCTCAATATTTGTCACCCTAAACCTCACTGTTACTTGAGTCAACTTCCCCGCAAAATTTCCTATCACCATGTACCATTAATGAGTGTGTGTGTGTATATATATATATATATATATATATATATATATATATATATATATATATTATAAATTAAACCAAGTATACACATTCAGTGTATCCATTGATTTTATACCAAGTTAACATCCATTACCCTGAAAGACAAATCCCGTCACTACCCAGGAAAATGTTCACCCTGAAGTCTTTTTAATTTTTCTTAATTTTTTTCTTGGCTTTGCTGGGTCTTCATTGCTGCGCAGGGTTTTCTCTCCTTGTGGAGAGTGAGGGCATCTTTCGAGTTGTGGTGTGTAGGCGTATCACTTTAGTAGCTTCTTTTGTTGCAGAGTGTGGCTTCTAGGGTTCTTGGGCTTCAGTAGTTTCAGAAGGTGGGCTCTGTACTTGTGGCTCCTGGACTCTAGAACATGGTTCCGTCCTTTCGGTACACCAACAGGTTTAGTTTCTGCAAGGCATGTGGGATCTTTCCAGACCAAGGATTGAGCTCGTATTTCCTGCATTGGCATGTGGATTCTTAACCATTGAGGCACTGATGGAGCCCTACATGATTCTTAAAAAACAAGACCGTGTTTCAGTATCTCCCTCCTGGGTCAATCACCCCTTCATTTAATCATAAATCCCATTTCTTAATAGGTCTTATAGCATTTTGTTTGGTCATGATTCATCACTCCGCCATTTCCCTCATTCAAACTCTTTCCTATTAACAGCCTCAGAATGAATCTCCCCCCCTCAATCAAGGCCCCCAGTACTGGGGAGGCTCCTTCCTTCTGCAGGGAGCCCCTGGTGGTATCCACATGCCACACCCAGGTCTAGCAGAATCTGAGAAAGGAGGAACCTAAAAGCATAGATGAAGTTCAGTCCAGCTTTGCCTCTTAAGCTTTGAAGTGTCCAGTCAGGCCTGTTAATTCAATGCACTGTGTTTTTCAGCTTGTCTCTAGAACTTTTCCATCCTGCAACAAAAATTTTATAACCATTGAGCAGACACTCCCTCTGTCAACCTCCTCCCAGTTCTTGGAACCACCCTTCTACTCTCTGCTTCTCTGAATTTTCCTTCAGATACATCAGGTAAATGGAATTGTGCAGTATTTGTCCTCCTTTGACCACCTTATTTCACTCTTACCAATATCCTCGAGCTTCATTCACGGTGCTGCAAATGACAAGATATCCTTCATTTTAAAATGCTGAAACACCTTCCAGTGTATGTATACACCACATTTTCTTTTTGATTTATCTGCCCGTGGACACTGGGCAGTTTTCTTGGATTTTGTGTACAATACTGCAATGGATAAGTGATTGTAGATATCTCCTGGACATTCTCATTATTTTCTTTGGACATAAACTCAAAAGAGTGATTCCTGGATCTTATGATCATTCTCTTAATAATTTTTTGAGGGACTTCCAAACTGTTCCATAATGGCTATGTCATTGTACATCCCTACCAACAGGTACAAAAGTTCCATATCTCTACTTTGTTGCCAACATCTTTTATTTTCTTTTTATAATACACAGCCTGAAAGGTGATATCTCCTTTTGACTTGGTTTCCATTTCACTGATACGTAGTGATGTTGAGCACTATGCCTATGAATATTGGTCACTTCTCTGTATTCTATGAAGAAATGTCTATTGAAGCCATTTACACATTTTTTATTTTTTAATGTCAGTTATTTGCCTGTTGTTGTTTTGAAGTTGAGCTGTAGTAGTTGCTATATATTCTGACTATTGGCCCATTATGCAGATACAAAGTTTGCAGATACTTCTTCTCATTCCATCAGTTTGCCTTTCTGCTGATTGTTGAGGAGACCATCCTTTCTTCACATGGTCATTTTAGAACCCTGGCAAAGATCATTTGGCCTCATATGTGTGAATTTATTCAAGATTCCATCCTTGTGATTTATTGGTCTCTCTGCCTGTTTTGCTGCAGGTAGAACACAGTTTTGACTGTTGTGGCATTCTTACCTGTTTTGAATTCAGGAAGCCCGAAGGCCCCATTGTCATTATTTGCTCCCAAGACTGTTTTTGCTCTTTGGGTTTCTCTTCAGTTGCATAAGTTTTAGTGTTTGAAGATTTTTTATTGCCATTGTGTTTTTTTATTTCCAAAATGTCATGAGACCTTGTCAGTGGTTTCAACATATATGCACATCACTTCTAGGAGCATAGGAAGGTCAACAACACTAAATATTCCAGTCTATGAGTATGGTGTGTCATTCCAATCACTTGTCTCTTCTTTCTTTCAAAAGTATTCTATGGTGTTCAGTGCACAAATTTTTCACTTCCTGGGAGGCTTTTGTGCTGCCTTGCTTGGGTCCTCTAGAGACAGGGATGGGAATGATGGGCTCGTGAAGACAGTGAACGTCCCCTCCCTCCCCTCTGAACCTACTCTCTGGTTACTTGTCGTACAGGAGCTCTGGGCCATGCCCTTCACCACTGCCTACAAGTGAGCCCCCTACTGGGAATTTTCTTTGAAGCTGAGTGTTCACCTTACTATTGGGATGTTCACAAGCACACTCCCAATGCCTGGCCTAGGTTCAAGAGCCCCAGGTATACCTACATATGACTGATCTCATCAGGGCATCAAATTGTCTACAACAGAGAAAAACCTGAAGAGGCAATTAGTTGCCTTTTCCTTTTCGTTGGAGCTAGGAGAGCTGAACTTTCCAGTGTAGTAGCCACTAGTCAGATCTCCCTATCTATAATTAGCATATTTCAAACAATAATTAACATATTTTTAAAAATCACAAAAAATACACATT
The DNA here is from genome assembly GCA_020976825.1 of Odocoileus hemionus. Classification (NCBI taxonomy): domain Eukaryota; kingdom Metazoa; phylum Chordata; class Mammalia; order Artiodactyla; family Cervidae; genus Odocoileus; species Odocoileus hemionus. The sequence goes on along the minus strand of JAJLRB010005497.1, from coordinate 10,621 downwards.
TGTTGATCACAGTAGCCATATTTCCAGTGTGTCCATATGTGTTGCAATTTCAGCTTTGTAAGCTTGAATGTAAGAGTTATATTGGGCCTGTAGAAGTGTAAGGTTAAAATGTGTTTCTCTCAGCATCTCTCTCTCATATGAAATTTTGCAACTGGGATCAACATCTTGTTGAAGGGCTCTGACTCCACAAGCACAGGGAGGTCTGTGAACCTGGAGGAAAGACCAGGGGGATGCTGTGTGAGCCAAGTGGAGGAGGAGAAATGGGTGGGTCAACTTGTATAATAACTGTATTATTGCTCACGGTTGTCTTTCTGCAGACTGTCTCCTGGAAGCTGTTAGCAGCACTGATGCAGAAGAGAACACAGGTAGGGAACAACTCTCAGGTGGGATTAACAGGGAGAGGGTTCCAGGACCACTTGGGTTACACTTAACTCTTTGGAGATGAAGGAAGGTGAATATAAACTGAGGAAGTAGAAGGAAGAAATGTGTGTAGAATGTTGATTTGTTCTTTTCATATTTTAATGATTTTATAGACCTATGTGATTGTGTGCTGTATTGTGCTGTGCTTAAAGACATCTCTTTTTGCTTGTCCATGTAAAAATGTCCTTTACGACAAGACTACTCTTTCCTTGTCCTTTCACTGCTAACTGTGAAAGCTTGGCTTCTGGTTAGTACCTGCAGGATTTTATGTACAAGGAACTTTGGCTTCATGTTTAAATTCTCCTATGATGGCCACATCCTTGTGGGCACAAAATTCTCACAGCCACTTGACACTGGAGACCAAGTTCTGGCAGTGAGTGTCAGGTAGTGGGTGAGATGTGAACCCTCTCCCTCTGCATTTTCAGGACTTGTGGTTTCCCCTCATGTTTGTCCTCACTGTTTGTTCCTTGTATGAAGGGTGCTCTCAGGGTTTAATGAGTCAGAGCACACGTGCTGTGGCGTCCCTGCCTGGGCTGAGGCTCCTGAAGCTTGTCTCAGCAACACCCCTTCCCAAGGATGCTGTGTTGAAGGTGCTTCCATGTGAGAGCAGTCCATGTCCAGCTGCCCCTAGAGACCAGCATGGCCACAGATTCTTGAGACTGTGAAGGGGCTGCTGGCTTTCTTTACACATTTTCCCTCACAGCCCTGCTGACCTGGTCTCCTGGGACTGACCAGACCCAGGTCAGAGACTCAGAGCAGCAGGACCTGGGGTGACTGCTCCCCTTCGAACCCACTACTCCCTCCAGACCAAAGCTCCAGATGGTTTTGATCACCATTTTTGCACACTCCTCAGCTCATTTATTTACCTTTTATTTTTTAGTTTGTTTTGCATTTGAGCCATGGAATTTTCTGATATATTTTGAGTATGAGCTCCTAATGTGATATATGCTTTGCAATTTTTCTGTAGGTTAACTTTCCGTCCTACTGATTGTTGAAGAGACTACCCTTTCCCTATTTTGTTGTCTTAGAACCTTCATGAATTTAATTTCACCTTGTATCCATGAGTTTACTTGTTTTTTTTTTTTTTTTACATTCTGGTATTTAGGGCTATGTATCTGTTTCTATATCAGTATCATACAGCTTTGATTCCAATAACTTTGTAGTGTGTTTTGAAATCAAGAGGTGAGAAATTTTGATCTTTGTTCTCAAGATCATTTTGTCTATTTGGAGTTCTTTGTTGTTCCATACATAATTTTGGAATTGCTTTTTCTATTTCTATGAGAATGACATTAATATTTTGATTGGTGTTGCAATGAATCTTTACTTAGGTTCAGGTAGTGTAGAAATGTCAACAGAACTAAGTCACCAGTCTATGAGCATGGAATGTCATGTCAATTCCTTGTGCCTTGTTCCACCTTCTCAGTGTGGTGTGTAGTGTTCAGTGAGCTGGTCATGTCTCTCTGAAGGCCCTGTGTCCCTCCCTCCCTGATCTCAGAGTCAGTGGTGGAGGGATGGGTTTGTGAGGAGATGCAGTGTCTCTCCCTCCCTTCTCACCTCTTCTCTGATGATGTTCAGCACAGGTTCCCTGGGCCCTGTGTCCATACCTGTCCCCTCAAGAGGAACACCTGCTGGGAATTCCTCTAAGATCTGGGTGTTGACATTGATGTTTCAGTGTCCCAAAGGCTCATGAATACCTGGGATGTGTGCATGAGCCCAGGAAATACCTAGAAATGAATCATCAAATCAAGCCTGTCAAATGCTCTGCAGAAACTGTTGGGGTACAATTCACAGGCCTGCAAGTCCTGTGCTTATCTAGACTTGAAACCAAAGAAAGATCCCAGAGTTGTCAGAGATATCAAAGGTTTAAGAGATGGGATGATTTCCATGTCTGAAGTAAAAGGATCCTGGAGAGACACCCACTGTGGATAGCAGGGGACAGGCAGAAGACAGCAGCTGCAGAATTCTTCTCTTGGTGGGGGGCCGGGGGGAGTAGGGAGTCTACCAGTTCCAGCAGGAATGAACAGCAGTTTGGCTCCTTGTTTAAATTGGTTACCATGGAAACCAGTAGAGCACCACATCCCTCTCTTAGCCCCTCAGGCTAAATACTTTCATGGGGCAGAAGTCTTGTCTTTGTTAATCTATCAGCAAACAGCCATCTTGAAATGGCCAGAAAATGCAGAGGAAATAATCAGGAGAGAGAAGATAACAGAGGGGTGGTAACATCCTATATATAGCCTTGCATGCTCAGTCACTCAGTTTTATCTGACCCTTTGAGATCCCATGGACCCATATGCCACCAGGCTCCTCTGTCCATGTATTCCCCAGGGGGGAATATTAAAGTGGTTTGCCATATCCTCCTCCAGAGCCTCTTCCCAACCCAGGAAACCAACCCATGTCTCCTCCATTGGCAGGCAGATTCTTTACCACTCAGCCACCAGGCAAGCCCTAACCCTCCCTTGGAACAAAGTCCCCTGGCATTCCAGAAACTTCTACCACAATCTATCAGAAGTGTTAGAACAAGTGGCACTGATCTCCAGATTCATTCAATCTCCCCTAGTGACTCAGATGGTAAAGGATTCACCTGCAATGCAGGAGAACTGGGTTTGAAACTTGGGTCATGAAGATCCCCTGAAGAAGGAAATGACTACCCACTCCAGTGTTCTTGCCTGGAGAATTCCATGACAGAGGGGCCTGCAGGGCTACAGTCCTTGCAGTCACAAATTGTTGAACATGACTCAGTGACTAAGCACATGCACATGTATAAACTTATATAGTGGTTGTTGTGTTTTATAGTGTGGTAGCCACTAGCCAGATGTGACTGTTATAATTGCTTAAAGGCATGTTTTATGTGTGTCAAAAACACTTGTGATTTCAGGTTGGTTGGCATGAAGGTGAGAGCTCTAATGGGCCTGTAGAAGTGAGAGGTTGAGAACTGACTCTTTCAGCATCTCTAGGTTTCCAACTGAGATCAGAGTCTTATTGGAGGGCTCTGACTGCACAGAGCACAGATGACTGCCATCTGCTATCCACAATGAAATGTCTTTCCAGAATCCTAGGAAAAAGTTCAGGGTGATGCTGTGAGAGCCAGCATGGCCTCAACTGGAGCAGAAGTGGGTGGGTTGCTCATTCTAATCACCTGGTTGCTCATGGTTGTGTTTCTATGGAATGCATTGTGGAGACCATTCGGTGCAGTGATGAGGAAGGGACACAAGAGGAAACAACATTCAGTTGGGATCTGATGGGAGAGGGTTCCTGGAAATTTAGGGTTAAACACCCTGCTTGGAGGCTAAGGAAGGAGAACATGAAATTAGGAAGAAGGAAAAGTGTGTAGACTTATTCTTTTCATATTTTAATGACATGAAAGAGAGATTTTATCCTGGACCTGCACTGAGCTGTGTTTATGTTTTTTCTTTATTTGCTCTTCAAAGATTATTTTTCCCATAAGAGCTTCCTTTTCCTGCTTCTGTCACTGACTAGTATGGAAGCCTGCTCTCTGGTCAGCACATCTCGGGTATTGTGCACTGCAGACTCTGCTTTCTATTGCATGCTGAACTATGATGCAAAACTCTCATTGCCACTTGATACTGGAGGCCATGTGCCTGTTAGTTCAGTTCAGTTCAGTTCAGTTCAGTCACTCAGTCGTGTCCGACTCTTTGCGACCCCATGAATCGCAGCATGCCAGGCCTTCCTGTCCATCACAAACTCCAGGTCAATTCTCTTCTCCTGCACGTTCAGGACTTGTGACTTCCCCTCATGTTTGTCCTCACTGTTAATCCCTCATGTAGAGGGCACTCCCATGGGGGGATGAGTCACAGCACACAGGATCTGGGTCCCTGCCTGGGCTCGGACTCCTGGAGCCACCACACCAGTGAAGGCTGATGTGCTGAAGGTGCTTCCATGTGAGAGGTCCATGTCCAGAGGGTGGTCACAATCCATGCAGACGAGTGGAGGATGCCCTGAGCACGTCTCCCAGGGCACAGGTCCTGTCCCCAGATGCCCCCGAGGTTGCTGGGCTGGCTCCTCCTGCAGCTGTTACATTTGCAGGGAGGTTGGGGACACTGTGGGGCCACTGTGTGTAGGAGTCCAGGAGCTGCTGTTCCAGCATGTTCTCTTTGAAGATCCCCCGTGGGGGCTTCCTCATCTCCCTCTGCAGGACCCAGCTCTGGCCTCCAACCCCCCAAAGGCAGCAGGGGGCACCCCTAGTCCACCACCAGCTGCAGAGAGAGGTTGGGGCGGCCCCGCCCTCCCCAGTCCTGGGCTCCTGGGAACAGAGTGAAGGAGACACAGGCGCCCAGAGCTCCTGCAGGCAGGGGGTGACCTGGCAGCTCTGCATCCCTGTGGGTGCTCCCTGGTCCTGAGGGTCCCAGCCAGCCTGGGGGTGCCCGAGTCTGGGGTCCCTCAGGATCTGGAACCCTGGGGTCCTGGGTTACCTCATGCACCTTTTCTCAACCTGAAGTTGGAGGTTCTGTAGTTTTTTCTGTGTGTTTCCAGTTCCCTAAATAAAGAAACACCAGAAAGAAACTCAGTGCCGTGTGCACTTGGGATGATGGTGTAGTTGTAAGGAACCCACCTGTCAATGCAAGAGAGAAAAGAGACTCAGGGTTTGATATCTGGGTAGGGAAGGTCCCCTGGAGAAAGAAATGGTCACCCACTCCAGTATTCTTGCCTGGAGAATCCCAATGACTGAGGAGCCTGCTGGGCTATCATCCATAGGGTTGCACAGAGGCAGGCATGACTGAAGCACCTGAGCAGCATCCTTGGGATGAGTGGCAGGATTCAAGTTACTCATGTTCCTTTTATCTTTTTTCCAATTATGTCATTAATAATATATCTTGTTTAATTACAATTTAAAAAGCAGTGTCTTTTGTCAATTTTAATGTCACAATATGCTAAACATATAAAATGTACATTTTTATTACAAAAACATATTGCCAGTTTAAAATCATAAACCTCAGAAGAGTTTGGCTGGGAGTTGGAAATGATTATTAGGGAAGAGAGAGACCTCAGGTGTGTGTCCATTTCCAGCACTCAGGTCTCAGGAGCAGTTGTACTGAGTGAAGGGTGGTTAGGAAGGTTCTCCTACCCACCTGTGTTATCTCCCCCCCTGCTCCTCCCAGGGCCTAGAGGGAAGAGGGGACCCACGCTTTTAGTCCCAAATCCCAGAGTCCCCTGTTTCTCTGCTTGAGTCTCACTGTCCAGGGGACCCATCAGTTGAGGTTTGCCGGCCAGATGCCCAGGTGTTCTTGCTCCTGTGGGACATTTCTAAACACTTCCCGCTCACAGACAACACCCTCAGCAAAGAGCAGCAACCAGACACAGTGCCCTGCAGATCTGAGCCCCAAAGCCAAGTCTAGATCCTGGGAGGTCTTCTGGGCCCTGGACGCCCCCCCCCCCCCCCCCAGGGAAGCCTCTTCTGTCTGACAGTGTGCCTCCCCAGGGACTCCATCACCTGTGTTCATGTTTCAGGCTCTGCGCTGAGTCCCTGAAGACCTGGACCCCATTCTGGACCCCAGAGGGGTGGAGTCCCCCCAGCACCTGGAGCCTCATCTGCAACAGACCGAAGGAGGCCTCACAGCTTTTTTCCTGAGGGCCCTCATTTAGTATTACTTAAGTTGTTTTGTTGTATAGATTAAGTATTAGTTTTATCTACAAGTTCTGTGTGTATCTGTATTTTCAATATTTATAAGTAAGGTGTTTCATTAAAGTTTTTAATCTATCTTGTTACTTCTAAATTTTTTTTTTTGTAAAAATGCACACATGTATAGAAAAGCACCCTTTACAGAGGTAGAACTTAATGAATTGTTGTAAGGCAGTCACCCTAGTGTCCACTACCAAGGTCTCCGCCTTTGCACACATCTCCATCTCTGTTGAGTAAGGAACTGCAAGTTTAGTCCTTATATCTGTCCGCAAGTCATTGTCATTAAGGATTCTGTTTTCTCACATCTGCTCATTCCACTAGTCATAGGAGATCAAAATACCTTAGATCTTTCATTATTTGCGTGTAAGGACTTTTTTTTTTCATTTATTTTTATTAGTTGAAGGCTAATTACTTTACAATTTTGTAGTGGTTTTTGTCATACATTGACATGAATCAGCCATGGATTAACATGTATTCCTCATCCCGATTCCCCCTCTCACCTCCCTCTCCACCCGATTCCTCTGGGTCTTCCCAGTGCACCAGGTCAGAGCACCTGTCTCATGCATCCAGCCTGGGCTGGTGATCTGTTTCACCCTAGATAATATACATGTTTCGATGCTGTTCTCTTGAAACATCCCACCCTCGCCTTCTCCCACAGAGTCCAAAAGTCTGTTCTATACATCTGAGTCTCTTTTTCTGTTTTGCATATAGGGTTATTGTTACCATCTTTCTAAATTCCATATATATGTGTTAGTATACTGTAATGGTCTTTATCTTTCTGGCTTACTTCACTCTGTTTAATGGGCTCCAGTTTCATCCATCTCATTAGAACTGATTCAAATGAATTCTTTTTAATGGCTGAGTAATATTCCATGGTGTATATGTACCACAGCTTCCTTATCCATCTGTCTGCTGATGGGCATCTAGGTTGCTTCCATGTCCTGGCTATGATAAACAGTGCTGCGATGAACATTGGGGTGCACGTGTCTCTTTCAGATCTGGTTTCCTCGGTGTGTATGCCCAGAAGTGGGATTGCTGGGTCATATGGCAGTTCTATTTCCAATTTTTTAAGAAATCTCCACACTGTTTTCCATAGCGGCTGTACTCGTTTGCATTCCCACCAACAGTGTAAGAGGGTTCCCTTTTCTCCACACCCTCTCCAGCATTTATTGCTTGTAGACTTTTGGATAGCATCCATCCTGACTGGTGTGTAATGGTACCTCATTGTGGTTTTGATTTGCATTTCTCTGATAATGAGTGATGTTGAGCATCTTTTCATGTGTTTGTTAGCCATCTGTATGTCTTCCTTGGAGAAATGTCTGTTTAGTTCTTTGGCCCATTTTTTGATTGGGTCATTTATTTTTCTGGAGTTGAGCTGGAGGAGTTGCTTGTATATTTTTGAGATTAATCCTTTGTCTGTTGCTTCGTTTGCTATTATATTCTCTCAATCTGAGGGCTGTCTTTTCACCTTGCTTGTAGTTTCCTTTGTTGTGCAAAAGCTTTTAAGTTTCATTAGGTCCCATTTGTTTATTTTTGCTTTTGTTTCCAATATTCTGGGATGTGGGTCATAGAGGATCCTGCTGTGATTCATGTCGGAGAGTGTTTTGCCTATGTTCTCCTTTAGGAGTTTTATAGTTTCTGGTCTTACGTTTAGATCTTTAATCCATTTTGAGTTTATTTTTGTGTATGGTGTTAGAAAGTGTTCTAGTTTCATTCTTTTACAGGTGGTTGACCAGTTTTCCCAGCACCACTTGTTAAAGAGGTTGTCTTTTTTCCATTGTATATCCTTGCCTCATTTGTCAAAGATAAGGTGTCCGTAGGTATGTGGATTTATCTCTGGGCTTTCTATTCTGTTCCATTGATCGATATTTCTGTCTTTGTGCCAGTACCATACTGTCTTGATGACTGTGGCTTTGTAGTAGAGTCTGAAGTCAGGCAGGTTGATTCCTCCAGTTCCATTCTTCTTTCTCAAGATTACTTTGGCTATTCTAGGTTTTTTGTATTTCCATACATATTGTGAAATTATTTGTTCTAGTTCTGTGAAAAATACCATTGGTAGCTTGATAGGGATTGCATTGAATCTATAGATTGCTTTGGGTAGTATAGCCATTTTGACAATATTGATTCTTCCAATCCATGAACACAGTATATTTCTCCATCTGTTTGTGTCCTCTTTGATTTCTTTCATCAGTGATTTATAGTTTTCTATGTATAAGTCTTTTGTTTCTTTAGGTAGATATACTCAAGTACTTATTCTTTTTGTTGCAATGGTGAATGGTATTGTTTCCTTAATTTCTCTTTCTGTTTTCTCATTGTTAGTGTATAAGAATGCAAGAGATTTCTGTGTGTTAATTTTATTTCCTGCAACTTTACTATATTCGTTGATTAGCTCTAGTAATTTTCTGGTAGAGTCTTTAGGGTTTTCAATGTAGAGGATCATGTCATCTGCAAACAGAGAGAGTTTCACTTCTTCTTTTCCTATCTGGATTCCTTTTACTTCTTTTTCTTCCCTGATTGCTGAGGCCAACACTTCCAAAACTATGTTGAATAGGAGAGGTGAGAGTGGGCACCCTTGTCTTGTTCCTGATTTCAGGGGAAATGCTTTCAATTTTTCACCATTGAGGGTGATGCTTGCTATGGGTTTGTCATATATAGCTTTTATTATGTTGAGGTATGTTCCTTCTATTCCTGCTTTCTGGAGAGTTTTAATCATAAATGGATGTTGAATTTTGTCAAAGGCTTTTTCTGCGTCTATTGAAATAATCATATGGTTTTTATCTTTTAATTTGTTAATGTGATGTATTACATTGATTGATTTGCAGATATTAAAGAATCCTTGCATTCCTGGGATAAAGCCCACTTGGTCATGGTGTATGATTTTTTTAACATGTTGTTGGATTCTGTTTGATAGAATTTTGTTAAGGATTTTTGCATCTATGTTCATCAGTGATATTGGCCTGTAGTTTTCTTTATTTGAGGCATCTTTGTCTGGTTTGGAATTAGGGTGATGGTGGTCTCATAGAATGAGTTGGGAAGTTTACCTTCTTCTGCAATTTTCTGGAAGAGTTTGAGTAAGATAGGTGTTAGCTCTTCTCTAAATTTTTGGTAGAATTCAGCTGTGAAGCCATCTGGTCCTGGGCTTTTGTTTGCTGGAAGATTTCTGATTACAGTTTTGATTTCCTTGCTTGTGATGGGTTTGTTAAGAGCTTCTATTTCTTCCTGGTTCAGTTTTGGAAAGTTATACTTCTCTAAGAACTTGTCCATTTCTTCCAAGTTTTCCGTTTTATTGGCATAGAGCTGCTGGTAGTAGTCTCTTATGATCCTTTGTATTTCAGTGTTGTCTGTTGTGATCTCTCCATTTTCGTTTCTAATTTTGTTAATTTGGTTCTTCTCCCTTTGTTTCTTAATGAGTCTTGCTAATGGTTTGTCAATTTTGTTTATTTTTTCAAAAAACCAGCTTTTAGCTTTGTTGACTTTTGTTATGGTCTCTTTAGTTTCTTTTGCATTTATTTCTGCCCTAATTTTTAAGATTTCTTTCCTTCTACTAACCCTGGGGTTCTTCATTTCTTCCTTCTCTAGTTGCTTAGGTGTAGAGTTAGGTTATTTATTTGACTTTTTTCTTGTTTCTTGAGGTAGGCCTGTAATGCTATGAATCTTCCCCTTAGCACTGCTTTTACAGTGTCCCATAGGTTTTGGGTTGTTGTGTTTTCATTTTCATTCATTTCTATGCATATTTTGATTTCTTTTTTGATTTCTTCTATGATTTGTTGGTTATTCAGAAGCGTGTTGTTTAGCCTCCATATGTTTGAATTTTTAATAATTTTTTTTCTGTAACTGAGATCTAATCTTACTGCACTGTGGTCAGAAAAGATGACTGGAATGATTTCAATTTTTTTGAATTTACCAATACTAGATTTATGGCCCAGGATGTGATCTATTCTGGAGAAGTTTCCGTGTGCACTTGAGAAAAAGGTGAAGTTGATTGTTTTGGGGTGAAACATCCTATAGATGTCAATTAGGTCTAGCTGGTCCATTGTGTCCTTTAAAGTTTGTGCTTCCTTGTTCATTTTCTGTTTAGTTGATCTATCCATAGTTGTGAGTGGGGTATTGAAGTCTCCCACTATTATGGTGTTACTATTAATTTCCTCTTTCATACTCGTTAGCGTTTGCCTTATATATTGCGGTGCTCCTATGTTGGGTGCATATATATTTATAATTGTTATATCTTCTTCTTGGATTGATCCTTTGATCATTATGTAGTGTCCTTCTTTGTCTCTTTTCACAGCCTTTATTTGAAAGTCTATTTTATCTGAAATGAGTATTGTGACTCCTGCTTTCTTTTGGTCTCCATTTGCGTGAAATATTTTTTTCCAGCCCTTCACTTTTAGTCTGTATGTGTCTCTTGTTTTGAGGTGGGTCTCTTGTAGAAAGCATATTTAGGGGTCTTGTTTTTGTATCCATTCAGCCAGTCTTTGTCTTTTGGTTGGGCATTCAACCCATTTACATTTAAGGTAATTATTGATAGGTATGGTCCCGTTGCCATTTACTTTGTTGTTTGGGGTT
>JAJLRB010005496.1:0-57039 GCA_020976825.1 Odocoileus hemionus | reverse complement strand
TCTAATTTTTCATTCTTTTTTTGTGATTTTGGTGCAATTGGCATATATGTTAATTCTTTGGATGTGGCAAAATAGCGATTCTCATTTTACCTTTATTTAGTTTCAGTATTAAGTTCATATAGAGAGGCAAGATTCTTTTTTTTATTTGCAATTTTCCTTTTCTCGAAAGTTTTTAATTTAATTTTTAAAAATGTTAGACCTCATTTTTTTTAGTCTTTTTACTAGGCCTTCTTGCACTTTGTCTCCCCCAATAAATCATTACATGACAAAGTAGTTAGCTTTCTTGTTGTCTTCTTGAAAATTTTTCTAGTCTTATATATTCCTACTTGAAATTTTCTTTTACCCAAAAAGCCCCTTTTTTGTTTATGGCGAATTGTATTTCAGGATGAAATGAGTGTGAGGGGTGCTCATTTCCCCGGGGTTGGGTAAATGTTTGAGGCTTTCTTCATAACAAAACTGCAAAAAAACATAGTAAAGTATGTGGGGGTTTTGCAAAGGGGGGGGTTTATAGTATGTAAAACAAAAATTTAATAGTAGTTTAACTAAAATTTTTTCAAAATTTTATTTTTTTAAGCAACTTTAGGTTTAAAAAAGCAAAATTGATTTTTGGTTTTCATTTTGATTTTTAGCATTTTTAGGTTCAACACAAAACTGAGTGGAAAATTCAGGGGTTGAGGGGGAAAAATACCTTCTGCCCCCACACATCACAGTCTCCCCAACCACAACATGTCCTGTAAGGGGCCCTGTTTGTGGCTTTTGATGAATTTAACTGACACTTTATCCCCAAATTCTTTTTCATTCTGATGTATACATTTATAGGTTTTGTTTGTTGTTCTTTTTTGGCTGTGTTGGTTCTTTGTTTTTTGGGGGCAGGGGTTTTTCCTTTGTTGGGGGGGAGGCTTAGTTTCCTGAAGCTGGACACTAAGTTGCCAATTTTATGGCCAGGGATCAAACCCTGACCCTGCATGAAAGGGGGTTCTTAAACCCGTGGACCACCCGTGTGTTTTTTGTGTTTTTTTTTGTTTTTTTAATTGAAGGGTAATTACTTTACGAATTTTATTGTTTTCTGTTAAACCTCAACATGAATCAGCCATAGGCATATATAAAATCCCCCCCCCTTTTGAACCTCCCTCTCATCTCCCTCCCCATCCCATCCCTATGGGTTTCTACAGAGCTCCTTTTTTGGGTTTTCCCCTGAGATATACAGTAAATTCCTGTTGGCTATCTTTTTTAACATATGGTAATATAAGTGTTTCCATGTTACACCCCATCATACATCTCACCCTCTCCCCCCCTCTCCCCATGTCTGTAAGTCATTTCTCTTATGTCTATTTCTCCATTGCTTTTAATTCTTAGTACCATTTTGTTAGATTCTGTATATATGCATTAGTATATGATATTTTTCTTTTTTTCTGACTTACTTCACTCTCTATAATAATGCCCCAAAGATTATCCACCTCATCAGAACTGACTCAAATGCATTCCTTTTTAGGGCTGAGTAATATTCCATTGTGTTTATGTACACAACTTCTTTATCCATTCATCTGTCAGTGGACATCTAGGTTGCTTCCATGTTCTAGCTATTTTAAAAATAGCTGTAATGAACAAGGGGATACATGTGTCTCTTTCAGTTTTGGTTTCCTCAGGTATAAGCCTAGGAGTGGGATTGCTGGGTCATATGGTGATTTTATTCCTAGTTTTTTAATGAATCTTCATACCATCTTCCATAGTGGCCTATCAATTTACATTCCTACCAGCAGTGCAAGAGCATTCCCTTTTCTCCACCCCTTCTCCAGCATTTATTGTTTGTAGACTTTTTTGATGATGGCCTTTCCCTGACCAGTGTGGGGTGATATCTCATTGTAGTTTTGATTGCATTTGTCTTCAGTTCAGTCACTCAGTCGTGTCCAACTCTTTGTGACCCCATGAACTGCAGCATGAGAGGCTTTCCTGTCCATCAGCAACTTCCGGAACTTACTCAAAACTCATGTGTATTGAGTTGGTGATGTTATCCAACCATCATCATCTCGTTGTCCCCTGTTTCCTCCTGCCTTCAATCTTTCCCAGCATCAGGGAAAATTCATCTAATAAATGAGTGATTGATGAGCATCTTTGTATGCTGTGTTTGTTAGCCCTCCCTGCATGTCTTCATTTGGAGCCAATGTCTGTTTAGGTCTTTTTCCCACTTTTTGATTGATTTGTTTGTTTATACTGGTTTTGGAATTGTATGAGCCATGCCCTTGTCATATTTTGAGAAAGTACTCCTTTTGCAGCTGCTTTACATTTGCTATTATCCTTTCCAATTCTGAGGGTTTGATCTTTTCACCTTGCTTATAGTTACTTTGCTGTTCAACAATGCTATTTTTTTAAGTTTAATCAGTCCGCACTTGTTTACTTTTGATTTATTTCTCGTTACTACTAGGAGGTGGGTCATAGAGACGATCTTGCCTTCTGATTTTTTCATTGCGTGTTTAGCTATATTGTAAAATTTATCTTCCTCTAAGAGTTTTTTATAAGTATCTGCTCTATACATTTTACGGTCTTTAATGCCGTTTTGAGATTAATCTTTGTGTATTGTGTTAGGAAGTGCTCTCATTTCATTCTTTACATGTAGCTGTCCAGTTTTCCCAGCACCATTTATTGAAGAGGCTTTTTTTGCCCCATTGTATATTCTTGCCTCCTTTGTCAAAAAAAAGGGTACCCATAGGTGCATGGGTTTATTTCTGGGCTTTCTATCTGTTCCATTGGTCTATATTCTGTTTTTGTGCCAGTACCATACTGTCCTGATGATGTACTTGTAGTATAGTCTAAGTCAGGAAGGGGATTCCTCCAGCTCCATTCTTCTTTCTCAAATGATTTTGAAATATTTGGGGTCTTTTGTGTTTCCATGTGAATTGTGACATTTTTTGTTCGAGTTCTGTAAAAAAAATGCCATTGGAAATTTTGATAGGGATATAATTGAATCTGTAGATCGCATTTGTAGTATAGTTATTTTCAAAATTTATTGATTTTTCCCTTTACCCAGGAACAGGGAAATATCTCCCCATCTGTTTATGTCATCTCTGATTTGTTTCATCAGTGTCTTATAATTTTCTGTGTACATTCTTCTATCCCCTTTAGGTATGTTATTCCTAATACTTAATTCTTTTTCTGCAGTGGGAAATGGGATTGATTCCTTAATTTCTCTTTTGATTTTTCATTATTTGTATATAGAAACGCAAGTGATTTCTGTGTATTGATTTTGTATCCTGCGACTTGTGTCCTTTTTAAAAATTCACTGATCACTCTAGTAATTTTCTGATAGTATCTTTAGGTTTTTCTGTGTACATATCATGTCCTCTGCAAACAGTGAGAGCTTCTTTTCTGATATGGATTTCTTCTATTTCTTTTCTTCTCTGATTGCTCTAGCAAGGGACTTCCAAAACTGTGTTGAATAATAGGGGTGAAGTGGACACCCTTGCTTGTTCCTGATCTTTGGAGGAATGCTTCAGTTTTTCACCATTGAGAATGTTTGCTGTAGGCTTATCATATAGGCCCCTTTCTATGTTGAGGTGGGTTCATTCTGTGCCCACTTTTTTAAGATTTTTAATCTTAAATGGGTGCTGAATATTGTCAAAGGCTTTTTCTGCATCTATTGAGATGATCATATGGTTTTTATCTTTCAGTTTTTTAATATAGTTCACAATTGATTGATTTGGGTATATTGAAGAATCCTTGCGTCCTGGAATAAACCCCAATTTGGGTCATGGTGTATAGCTTTTTGATGTGTTGCTGAATTCTCTTTGCTAAGATTTTGTTGAGATTTTTGCATCTATGTTCATCATTGATTTTGGCCTGTAGTTTTTTTTTTGTGTTGTCTTTGTCTGATTTTGGTATCAGGGTGATGGTGGCCTCATAGAATGAGTTTGAAAGTGTTCCTCTGTAATTTTTTGGAAGAGTTTTAGAAGAATAGGCATTATCTCTTCTCTGAATGTTTGATAGAATTCTCCTGTGAAGCCATCTGGTCCTGGGCTTTTGTTTTTAGGGAGATTTTTTTAATCAGCTTCAATTTCACTGCTTGTAATTGGGTTGTTCATAATTTCTATTTCTTCCTGGTTCAGTCTGGAAGATTGAACTTTTCTAAGAATCTGTCCATTTCTTCCGGTTATCCATTTTAATGCCGTATAGTCTTCATAATAGTCTCTCATAATCCTTTGTATTTCTGCATTGTCTGTTGTAACCTCTCCTTGTTCATTTCTAATTTTGTTGATTTGATTCTTCTCTCTTTTTTTCTTGATGAGTCTGGCCAAAGGTTTGTCAATTTTGTTTATCTCTCAAAGAACCAGCTTTTACTTTTATTAATCTTTGCTGTTTTTTCATTTCTTTTTCATTTATTTCTGCTCTGATCTTTATGATTTCCTTCTTCTAATTTTGGGGTTTTTTCTGTTTTTCCATTTTAGGGGTAAATGTAGGTTGTCTATTCGATGTTTTCCTTTTTCTTGAGGTGGATTATATTGCCTAAACTTCCTTCTTAGAACTGCTTTGATCCATCCCATAAGTTTTTGAGTTGTCTTTTTTTCATTATCATTTGTTTCTTGAAATTTTTTTATTTCCCTCATGATTTCTTCAGTAATCTGTTGGTTATTTAAAACGCATTGTTTGATCTCCATTGTTTGTTGCAGTTTTTTTCTTTTAATTGATATCTAGTCTAATAGCAATTGTGGTTTTGAAAAGATGCTTGATATGATTCAGTTTCTTAAATTTACTGAGATTTGATTTTTTTACCCAAGATGTGGTCTATCCTGGAGAATGTTTTCCCTGTGCACTTTAGAAGAAATGTATTCTTCTGCATTTGGATGTAATGTCCTAAAGATATCAGTGAGACCCATCTCATCTAATGTATCATTTAAGACTTATGTTTCTTTAAATTAAATTTTTTTTTTGATGATCTGTCCATTGTTGTGAGAGGGCGTTAAAGTCTCCTACTTTTCTGTGTTTCTGTTTAGTTTCTCCTTTTATGTCTGTTAGTTTTGTCTTATGTACTGAGGGCCACCTATGTTGGGTCCTAGATATTTACAATTGGTATGTCTTCCTCTTGGGTTGATCCCTTGATCATTATGTAGTGTCCTCCTTATCTCTTTTAATCTTCTTTATTTTAAGTCTCATTGTCTGATTTGAGGATTGCTCCGCCAGCTTTCTTTTGCTTTTCCATTTGCCATGGAATATATTTTTCCACCTCTCACGTCCCCTTTAGTCTGAATGGTTTTCTTGTAAACAGAATATATATGGTTTTTTTTTTTTGTATCCATTCAGCCTACCTGTGTCTTTGGTTGGGGCATTTACTCTATTTACATTGAAAGTAATTACTGATACATATGTTCCTATTGCCATTTTCTTTGGAGAAGGAAATGGCAACCCCCTCCAGTATTCTTTCTGCAGAATCCCATGGACAGAAGAGCATGGTGATCGCTTCTTGGCCTTTTGGGTAAGATCAAGTGTAGAAGAGCATGGTGAGCCACAGTCCATGCGCTCGCAAAAAGTTGGACAGGACTGAGTGACTAACACAGACACACACTGCCATTTTTTTCATTGTTTTGGGTTTGATTTTGTAGATCTTTTTCTTCTCTTGTAAATTTTTTGACTATGTAAGTCCCTTTAACGGTTGTTGTAAAGCTCGTTTGTGGGTTTTCTCTACTTGTCTGAAAAGCTTTTGATTTCTCCCATCAATTTTGAATGGGGTCCTTGCGGTAAATAATCTTGGTTGTAGATTTTTTTCCCCTTCAGTACTTTAAATATATCTTTCCATTCCCTCTGGCATCAGAGTTTTTGCTGACAAAAACACTGTTAAACCTGTGGGGTTTCCCTTGTATGTTACTTGTTGCTTCTCCCTTGTGCTTTTAATATTCTCTCTTTGTGTTTTAATCTTTGTCATTGATTATATGTGTCTTAGCAAGTTTCTTCTTGGAAATTTTTCCTGTAAAGGGGCTCTTGAGCCTCTTGGACTTGACTATTTCCTTTTCCATATTGGTGAAATTTTCAACTATAATCTCTTCAAAAATTTTCTCATACCCCTCTTCTCATTCTTCGGACTATAATTTGTGAATGTTTGTGAATTTGATATTGTCCCAGAAGCCACTGGCTATCTCATTTCTTTCCTTCTATTTTATTTATTGCTGCTCTTACAGAATTTATGTTACACCATCTTTTATCTTCAGCGGAGCTCACTAGAATTTCATCTTCCTGTTTCAGATTTATTATGCCTTATTGATTTCTTCTAGACCGGGGGTATTTTTAATTTCCGTTTATTCCTGTTGTATTGTCTCTGTATGCTTATTCTTTAATTCTTCTAGATTCTTTCGTTGCTAATTGATTCTAGCTCATTTTCTCCATTTTGTTTTCAACGCATTTGATCATCTTTACCTGAAAATAATCATTATCTCTGAGTTCCTTTTTCGTGGTAGTTTTCATATTTCCTATTCCTTTTTTTAAGACCTCAGTGTTTCTAGTTTTGACTTCCTTCAATTTGTGTAGTGCTTTCTCTGCTCCCCCCCTATTTATTATTTAATAAAAAAAAAGTTATTATTGTGTTAGAGCGTCTTCTTACTTCAGGCTTCAAGCCTGAAGTTAAATTTCATTTCTTGCAAAAAAGGTTGAATTTCTTTCTCCTTTTTGTTTACTTTTTTTTTCAACACAACCACAACAAATTTTTTTTTATGCCCCTCCTAAGTTGGTGCAGTGGTTTGTGAAAGCTTTGAATAGGGTGATGTTTATGCTGAGTTTTTTGTTTGTTTTGTTTTTCTTCTGACGGACAAGGCTGAGTGAGTTGGTAATTCTGTCTGTTGATGATTGGGTTTGTGTTTTTGTTTTGTTTGTTGTTTGCCTGTGGAGTCCTGATCAGGGTGCTACTGTAGTTGGGTGTTGCCAGGTCTTGTATTCAGGTGGTTTCCTTTGTGGGAGTTCTCACTATTTGTTACTCCTTAGTTTAGTTCTCTGGTAGCCTAGGTCTTGAGTCAGTGTTCCCACTCCAAAGGCTCAGGACTTGATCCCTGGTCAGGAACGAAGATTCCACAAGTGGTTGGTCATGACGTTAAATGAAATTTAAACACATACCCAACAACAAGAAACCAAAAGATCAACTCCAGACAAATGAGAGTTACAAAATGGGGGCAAATAATAATAAAAAATAATGGGATTATCACATACACATACACATACACATACACATCCATAAACAACAACAAAATACCCCCCCCCCACCCCAGTCCAAAAAATAAAGCTACAATAGACTGTACTGGCAAACAAAAGAAATAAAAAATTGTATTTACCAGTTAAGAACCAAAACTCACTAAAGATAAAACTGGAAACAAAACTAAATCAAGAGTGCATGTGGGTTATAAAAGCAATGAAACAACTAGCAAATATGTTGAGAAGGATAAGGAAAGAAACTAAAAGAAAAATAGTAGATATGCCAAAGTTACAATAGAGAACAGATAAAGAAGATTTATAGTACAATTAAAGATTTAGTGCAGTGGGGAAAAGTACAGTAAGGAAAGCAAACAAAAGAATAAATGATTAGAAAAAATAATGAATAGGTTTAAAAAATTAAAATTTAAAATTAAATAAGAAAAACGAATGAAAGCAAAAGGAAAACTTCCACGAGAACTGCAAATTGCCCAACGTAGAGGCAGAGGTTTATATAACAACATACAAAAATGTGACATGAGGAAAGAAGTGGGAAAAAAACTCTCAAAAGCCTATGATTCAATTTCATCAGCCAATTAAAATCGACACACTACGGAGCCCCAGGGGGGGGGAAAAAAGAAGCACTAGAAAAAAAATCCAAAAGAATTACCACAGAACAAGTCAAAAATCAGAATAATAAATGTTTTTCTTGAGTCACTGCTGTCAGGGGTCCTTCCCCCCCCCATTCGCCCCTGAGAGTCACCAGTCCACCTCAACCTCCCTTGAGGATGCCTCAGCCAACGCACCTGTGCTGAGTGTCTAAATGGATCTGCTGTGGGGGGGCAGCCTCCAGATTTCTACAATCTGGTTCCTCCTGTGTGTTCTTGCCTCCGTGTTCACAGCTGTCAGAACTAGTGCATGTTTTTCTTTTATGGACGCGTCTCAATGTCCTTTTATATATTCCGTAGACACAGAGTCTGCTAAGTTCTGATTGATATTATATGGATTTAATCTGCAGCTTGCCCCCTACAGCTAGGTGGGAAGGTTTTTGAGTATCTTCTTTCCTTAGTCCACATGCCCCCTGGCTTTCACATTGTGGTTTTGAATTTCCATCCATCTGCATGTGGGGTCGTCCACTGGGGTTTGCTTCCTGAGGCTTGCCTGGAGGACGTGGGTTTGCTCCATGTTGAGGACCAGCTGTTGAGATGGTGCAGCATGCTTGGGTTCGTCAGGGAGTTCTTGGGCCGTATCCAGTTACTCCGGGGAGGTTGCGTGCTATGAGTGCAGCAGGAAATATTAGTGCTCATGAATTGTCGGGTAATTGGCCAGCCAGTATTATGGAACAACTATGCTCCGAGTAGAACTATGATCAAAGAACCACGCCCCGCCCCACCGGTCACCCCCGATCCCCCAGAGAAGCCTATCAGACCGACAGTCTATAGTGATTGCAAAGATTTGGACATGACCAAAGGAGCGATGACTGTTGTCACAAATCAGACTCAACGAATTTCTGTTCTCTTGGTTTTGGCCTGTGACAGCTTATAGACTCTGCTCCAGTTAGAAGGTAGGACCTGAGAACGCAGGCGCATCAGCTGCTTGGCATGCCGGGGAACCGGGATGGCACAAATTGTTTCAGTGACATAGAACTTCCCCTCCATTGCAGGAGTTGGATGGCCCAATCATAGTGTGTTTTACCAAGAGGAGCAATTCGAGTCTCTGTGTGAATCATTGGCGATCATAATGCCTCCTTAGTGGTGCCCAATCATACTCTGTATCTCCTGCTGCCGTTCAGTGTCTTATTTTAGGGCTCCCTTTGAGCCTGGCGGTCCTTTCTTTGTTGTTTCATCCCTGTCACTGAAGTTGGCACAATAGAGGGGCCCCTCCTGGCTGGGGTCCTAGATATGTAGATCTGCGTGGTCATGCACTGATTTACAGGGGCAACCCTGGGTTGTGGTCCTACTCTGTAGGATCAGAAGGGGCAGTCACCTTAAGGGCCACTCCTGCATGGTGGACCTACTCTGTAGTATCAGTGCGTCATGTGGCGGGATGTCGATTGAGTGTCCTGGGTGCCTTTCCTAATTTGTACTTGTTTGTTGGGCTGCCCATAGGCTGGGGGCATGCTGTCCGGTGTCAGAGAAAAGCTGTGGTGCATGGCTTCCATCCTGCTACGCGAGACTCGTGCAGTAGTCGCCTTGCCTTATCCCGGAGGGTCTGCCCGGCATTTAGGTCCTCCTCCAGACAGGCATTTTTCCTTCCCACGATATCTCCTCCCTTTCACAAATCTCCATCGGGGGACATGTGGGGGGTTCCTCTCCGCTAAGTCAGACAGCATCCCTTTTTGCATCTTGGATAGTCGTCCCTACCGTGCACCTAATCGGTCCAGCACGCCATCTTGTCCGCCTTCTCGGGGTACTTGGGAGCTTGTGCATCAACCTTGTCCCAGAATGTGTATATAAGACTGCGGCAATTAGACTGTCCCCCCCCCCCCCCCCCCCCCCCCCCTGATTCTCATATTTGTGCGGGGTTCCCGATATAGGGGCTGCCGCCGCCAGGTCAACCTGTGTTTCAACTCTCAGGTCCCTTAAAAAAGTTACTTCCTTCTCACACAGACGAGTTACCGAACGCACGTCCGATGTGGGTATTCGGGATCACCGGCTTTCAAGTTCCCCCCACGGTAGCCTGAGCGGTTGGGGAGGCAAGGATATCCAGCTCCTATAAACCAGTACAACAGAACAGGTTTTTATTGTTATTATTCTCTCCTTATGTGTTTTTTTTTTAATGTTATTCGGGTTCTTTTTTTGATTCAATCGCTCGCGAAGATGACCCTGTCAATCGCGAGTGGCCAAGAGATTAGTAGTGAGTGTAAAACTAGTATAATCATATGTATTATGTTCTATTGTCTTTGCCTCGTTGACCTGGTACTGGGTCCTCCTATGTTGAGCGTCTCAGCAGTGTGATTGCTGCATGCACCACTGATACTTTCTTTAGATGAAAAAATTCTTTTCCTTAAGTAGTCCATGCAATGTTCTCTTAAGAAATTGTACACCGTTTCCCACTACTATCTTTCCCTACCATCATGTATCTCTCTGTGTGCTGTTTATGAGGGGGGTTTGTTGACGACAATACGTAATATGACTCGTGTATAATAGATTAATATTTTTACAATTAACTTATTTATGGCTTGAGCTTTCTTCTTCTTCAAGTGGCTAGATGCGAAGGGTTTTTACTCCAATTTTCTTCTAGCAGGTACTTCTCTTCATGCAGTTCATAGCTTCACATTGTGAAGGCTTTTCTTTAGGTAAGCACAGGCTGCTACGTGCTCATTGGAGTCAGGTATTTGTGATACCTTGCTCTAGAGCATGTGGCATAGTAGTTAGTGTCAGTTGTACCTAGTTGCTTCACATCATGAGTGCAACGTTCAAGATCATGGGATTGAACCCAAGCTTACCCCTGCATTGACATGGCAGATTCCCAGCCACTAGTACCACCATTTGAAGTCCCTGTATGTATTATTTAAAAATAAAATAACTCATGAGATCAACACTAACGACTTTAATTCAAATGTCACAATTGTCGAAGACTTTTTAAACATCTTTATCTTATTACCAAAAACTCATTTCTTCTCTACTCCTGGGAACATACTTTTTTAAGCATAGAAAATAAGAAGGAATTGGTAATATAACAATAATGAAACATTCAAGGTTTGCTCTATAAAAAAGAATTTCAGTGAGGGGAACTCAATTCTACCATCTCAAACTTGTAAGAAATTTTACTATCAACAATTTACTGAAGAATTTGTATTTAAAAATTACTGTTGCATTGTGCTCCTCATTGGTACCCTCCGGTTCTTGCTGTGTCTCCAACAGCTTTGAGGGTCTCAGATGCATGTATTTTCTAGAAAATTCTACTGTGAAAGGTTAATGCGGAAACCATATTTCCTGAATTTCTGGTGTTGTTTAATAATGATATATATCCTTAAAACTCTACATAGCCAAGTATTTGCTTGAAGCAAAACCATTGGCTCATGTTTTATGTCCTTGGATATCCTTAAAATAATTCTATTGCGATTTTGTTTTTGGTAAAGTTGCTGAAATAATCCTTAGAAATCCTTTGCTAATATTGTCTAAGATGCCCAAATTAACTCTTTCAGTTATTTTCTCCCCACAGTGCCTGTGCTTATTTATTTATTGGAAGGTGGTTGCTTCCACAGTGTTGTAGTTAGCTTCTGCTGTGCAGGTCAGAGTGGGTCAATTATACATGTATCCCTCTTTAGACTTCCTCCTCTTCTAAGACAGATCAGAGCATTGAGTGGAGTTCCAGTTCTTTTTAAATCCACTAATTTACTACTGAAATGTGTTGGGTTTTTTGGCCCGTATTCTCAAGTTGGCTTCCCTGGGGGCTCAGAGTTAAAGCGTCTGCCTCCAATGTGGGAAAACCCAGTTCCCGCCCCCGGGGTCAGGAAATCCCCTGGAAAGGAAATGGCAACCCACTCCAGTATTTTTGGGCCTGGAGAATCCCATGAACGAGGAGCCTGGTGGGCTACAGTCCACAGGTCGCAAAGATCGGACATGACTGAGCGACTCACCCCCACTTCTTCACTTCATTCTCAAGTTACATGCTGGGCTCTTTCAATATATAGTTTTAGATTTTTTAAAAGAAAATATTTCCTAAATTACAGTTTTAAAATATCTCCTTTGTTTCTACCTTTTGTTTTCTCTCTTGGGACTGTTATTATCTGCATTTTGAATCTTCTTTCCCTTTTGTCTTCATACTTACCACTTTCTAATATTTTTAGCTTTTCATTTCTTTTTAACTTTGAAATTTTTCCTCGTTTACTTATTTTTTTTAAAGATATCAGCTGTTGTGTTTATTTTGCTTTATGTTCTTTTAGTTCAGTCTTTATTTCTTAAATACTTCCTTTTATTTCTGATTCTTCCCTTAGTTCTGTTACTGGTTATTTTGAGTTTTTCCTAATTACTGATTTGTGTTTATTCTTTTATATCTTATTTTCTCAGCTTTTCTTTTCTTTCTGAAGGCTGTCATAGTTATTTTCTTAATTAGTCTTTAGGTTATTTTGAAATTAGGTTACAAATTTTGACCTTTGAGTTTGTTTTTCTAGGGTGCTTTCATTGTCTGTAGGAATGTTAATTTTACCCTTTAGAATTACCTTTTCATTTTCGGTATAAATAAATGTCATAACATAAAAATTTAACCATTTTTTTAACATGTTTCTAAGTGTACAATTTTAGTATTTGTTAAGTAAATTTTACAATGTTGAGTGTAACTAACTTTCCAGAATTTTTTCGTCAGCCTGCATAACTGAACTGCTCTCGCCAGTTAAACAGGAATTCCCCGATTTTCCCCCTTCTACTCAGACTCCAGGCTAACCATCACTCTGCTTTTGTCTTTCCTATGAATTTGGACTGCTCTAGTTAACCTCAAGCATATGTGGATATCTTAATCATAGTCAACATCTTTCTTGTTACTGACGTCTTTCACTTTGCAATGTGTTCCTTATGCTTCCTCCTATTGCATAGCTTGTATAATCAGAATTCTCCCTTCCCTTTTTCCGTCTGAGGTAAATATTACTGTTGTCATGTATATACCACTTTTTATTTATCACGGTCTATCAGTGGACATCTGAATTTGCTTTTGTCTTTTGTCTTTAGTGGACTAATGCTGTTTTGAAACATAGGTGTATAATTGTAACCTCTTCAGTATCCTGACATTTTGATTACTTTTGGATATATACACAGATGAAATGGTATATTGCTGTATTCACATGGTGGATCTGTTTATCGTTTCTTAAGGAACTTATGCTGTTTTCTACAGTGACGTCTCAGCCATTATAACACCTTCGGATCAGCAGTGGCACTAAGGGTTTTCAGATTTTTTTTCCTTGGTTCTGGGGTCCAGCACTGTTTTGTATTTTGCGGTGTATATGGTACTAACCAATACTAATTGGGATATAGAGGTCGAATTCATTGTGGTTTATTATTTATGTACCCTATTGGTGGTGTTTTGATCATTTTTGTCATGTTGTGGGGGGGGGGGTGCTTATTGGACATTGTTGTATATCCCTTTTAGAGAAGTGTGGGGAATTCAAGTCCTTTGCTGATTTTTTAATGCAGTGTTTTATTGTAGTTTTAGAGTTGTAGCAGTTTATATATTCTGGATGTGAAAGTGATAGTATGCTCTATCAAGTCTGACTCTTTACAACCCGGTGGGGCTGTAGCCCACCAGGCTCCTCTGTCCATGGAATTTCCCAGGCAGGAGTGATTAGAAGTGGTTAGTCATTCCCTTCTCTGGGCAATCTTCTATGATCTCGAAATCTAACCCAGGTCTCCTGAATTGCAGGGCAGAGTCTTTACTGTCATGAGCCACCAGGGAAAGCCTCCATATCTGGATATTGACCCCCGTAACAGAATATGATGATGTACTAATGTTTTCTCCATTTTTAAGATTCTTTTTGCTTCTGTTGGTAATGACCTTTGATGGACAGAAATTTTACAAATTTTGTTGTAGTCCAGTTTGTCTGTTTTGGCTTTTGGTTTTCATATCTAGGAAAATTCCTCTTACCAACTCCATTGTCATGGAGCTTTTTGCTTAGATTTTACCTCTTGGACTTTTTATAACATTTTAAGACTTACATTTAGAGCTGTTAATATATTTTTGAGTTATTTTTTGTATCTGATGGAGTGGGGTCTAGCTTCATTCTTTTGCCATGTGTATAAACCAGTGTGATAATGTCCAGTGAGAAAATCTTGGTGCTTTGCTTTCTGAGATTTCCTGGTTCTTCTCTCCTATGTAACCTGTACCTTTTCTTCATTTGCCTTGTAATTATTTCTGTGCTATTTATCTTTTATTTTCCTCTTACGGCAGTTCCTTTGTAATCTTTGGACCTGTTCTAAAAGACCCTGGATACTCGTTTTTAAGAGTTTAGAGTGACTAGAGTGACAATTTAGTTTTATACTCAATTGGTATTATATTGAGCAAGTTTTTTGCAGTTTCTAGTGTCCAGAGGCTTATGATGCTTTTCAGTGACTAACTCTTGACCATTTTGTGGTTTTCCTTTTTTCTGGTCCATTAGATGTCCCACTGCCTTCTCTCTCCTTTCTCCTACAGTGTGATACAAAGGCAGGTCTTTGTGATTATAGTTGGTCTGTCTTTATCTGCTTATTGTTTTGGGGGTTGTGAAGATAACGAGGTTACTAGTTACCTGGTTTTTTTGTAAATGTTGTTGTGAGCTTTTTGGTTTTTGATGTTCGATTGTTGTTTTACATTCAGCATTTTGAGAGTTTTAAAAAACTATGCTGCCATTATGCTGTGCTGGCATTGTGGACTGCCACAAATGCCTATTTGAAAAATTCTTAAAGCAAGAATTTTGTTAGAGGTACAGATGGTGCATTGCATCGATAGATTTTATTTTATAAAAATCTTGTTCCTTTAAATCATTAAAAAATCAGGTCAAAGAGAAATTTTTCTAATATTATTATGTGATAGAAATCAGGAATAAAAAATGCTACTACTACTTTTTATTAATTTGTTTGTATTCCAGGGAAGTTGCTTTAGAAACAAAATTTTAAAAGAAGAGGTAACGAAAAACTCCAGTTAATTTGCACAAGGATGTTGGTTGATTTTTAACATAATTGGTGTATATTTGCTATATAATTATTTATATTTTATAAGTAACTAATAATATAGCACATTTTGATGAATACATAAAATTGCACACATTCTTTAATCATAGTCCATGAGTTTTCATCACCCTCCGAAGTTATCTGATTTACCCTTTTCAGCTAATCCTTTTTTCTTCCTTCCTGGCCGCCTCTGCACCCACTGAAACTGTTTTTGTCACCGTAGACTTGTACTTTTTCAGAATTTCATATCATGGGGATTACTATAGCATATAATCCTTTTGTGTCCAGCTCTTTTCCCTTAAGTGATTATTCATCTTTCTGTAGTGGTTGTATTTACTGAATGGATGAATATCATGTCAAAAAAAAAAAAAACCCTTGAATGCTGCATCACGACCTTTGAGAGCAAGTAGCCTTAGAAATGAAGG
Source organism: Odocoileus hemionus (assembly GCA_020976825.1). NCBI lineage: Eukaryota > Metazoa > Chordata > Mammalia > Artiodactyla > Cervidae > Odocoileus > Odocoileus hemionus. The sequence goes on along the minus strand of JAJLRB010005496.1, from coordinate 41,813 downwards.
GGTTCAGAAGTAGCTGTATGCTTCTGTAGATTTATTCCCCTGCCCTCAGCCCTCACAGTCTGGTTGGGCAAATGTGCTTATACATGTAGTTTTAACAAATGTGGATCTCACCCAGTCCCTTGAGAAATACAGAAGGGAATAATTTTATTTTTATAAAATCTCTGTAATAGAAAATATGAGAAATCTTTAAATCTCAGAGAGTAATCTTATATGGAATCCTGACGTATGAAAACATAGAAAAATTATATTTATATTACTTTCAACATCAAGTGTTAACCTTTTTTCTATTTTACTCCTTTTTAATCTTAAATATTATCTACTTTGTTTTTTTTTGTCTCTTGCCTCAACTTCCTAGTGAAGTTGAGACTTTTCATTTTTTTGGTATATTTCTTTTGGGGTTTTTATTTTTCTTGGAGGCTCATTTTTTTAAGAGTTCTGTATAATGTTGAAATCTCCTACTCTTTTTCAGAGTAGTTTTGATATTTTCCTTTGTATGCTTTTTATGCTTCTATCTTTATGTAAAAAAAAAAGTTTGTAAGACTCTTGGTCTTTTTATCAGCTCTCTTAATGCTTTTTAAACTTAAAACTACTTCTCAATCCAAATATCAGATACTGTCCTATATTTTGTTTGTTTCATTGTAGCTTACATTTTTACATTTAAATTGACTGGAGTTTCTGTGTATATAACATCTTTTTCTTTTTTTTTTTTGAGGATGGAAATGGAGTTGTTCGTGGTTACTACTTATCTGTGTTTCTGGAACTTTCAGCTGGCTTGCCAGAAACTTCCAAGTAAGACATTGCTCTTAAGTAAACAAACTTTAGTGTGGGTTTACATACCTTCTTAGCATTTTTCATTAACTTCTTTTGTTAAATACTATATTTTATGTCTGTATTACGATATTATATCCAGTATGGATAATCTCTTGGCATAGTAATGTTGGGCATAGACTGTCAGTTCTCCAAAATTATATGGCATCAGGACTCTATACTCTTAAATTTTATTGGGGGAAATCAAAGAATTTTTTTTTATGTGGTTTTATCTGTTGATATTTTTCCTGAATTAGAAATTAAAACAAAAACTTTGAAATTTTTGTTAATTTACTTTAAAATAAGCCTGTTACATATTAGCATATGTAACATTTTTTCTTGAAGAATAACTTTTTTTCTAAAGCAAAATCAATACTTGGTGAGAAAACTTTATTGTAAAAGCACTTCGTAATGTATGGCTTTTCAATTTCTCTGTAATAAGTTGTTTGGGTTGTAAGTATATATACAAAATCTGCTCCTATGGATTTTTTTGAATTTCATATGTAGTTGGAAAAAGCTTTTACAGTGATCTACAGTTTCACACCCACATGAAAGTGAAAGTGTTCGTTGTGCACTCGGGTCCAGCTCATTTCATGACCATGCACGTAGCCCTGTAGGCTCCTCTGTCCAGGCAAGATTGGAGTGGGTAGCCATTGCCCTTCTCCAGGGGATCTTTCCTGCCATCTGAACCACCAGGGAACCATTACCATAAAATTCAGTTCTTATAAATAAGTGTAGAATTCAGTAGATTTTAGTATATTCATTTGAGTTCCCACAGCTATCACTGTAAATTTCAGACCTTTTTTTTTTTCTTTTTTAAATTTTTTGGCCATGCCTCAGGGCATGTGGAATCTTAGTTTCGCAACAAGGGAGCAAACCTGTGTCCCACACTGGAAGCACAAAATCTTAACCACTGCTGCCAGGGCATTCTACAGAAACATTTTCATCACCCCACAAAGCAACACTGTCTTATTAGCAGTCACTTCCCACTCCCAACCCAGTTCCTGGCAAGTTCCTAATCTACTTTTTTTTAGGGAGTAACACTTTAAAAAGCACTTTTAGATATATTGTGAATCATCTTTGATATTACCCCAAAATTGAACAAGTGCTTGTTTGTTAAATGCAATTTGTAGCATGAAAAATCTGGAACCATATCAGTGAATTTTATTTCACTCTGTTACACCATAATCTGTTGGTTTGATTTGAGATATGTGTTTCCAGTTATGGCATATATAGGGATAATCCTTTTTTCTACAACAACCAAAAAGGAAAACATTTACTAGACGCCAGACCTGAGGCAACAAATTGAAAGCAATGCCTGAGAGACAGGACAATAAATCAGATCTGTGATTGCCTCACTTAACCTTGAGAGAGTTTTCAGGCCATAACACATGGAGGCAGAAAATGCAACAGTCTGGCTAACTCCTTGAGTTGAGGAGACAATGCTGAGTGTCCAGGAAGACCAAGCACATCCTAGAGTGCAGTGGACAGAACACCAGAAGAGGATCTGTACAAAGAATTTAAGAGGTTTGGAAGGCGTTCTCTTCAAATATGAAAAGGGCATGGCAACCCATCCAGTGTTCTTGCCTGGAGAATCCCATGGACAGAGGAGCTAGGCGGGCGTCCTACAGTCCCATGGGGTTGCAACGGGTCAGACACAAACTCAGTGGACTGACACACATTCTTCAAATATTCTGCAGGAGTATTGAGTAGGGCATGCATGTAAAGAAACCTAACAGGTTGGGGGAAGGGGACCATCTGGGAAGGTTTAGAGGGAGTGGTGCCTGGTGCCTGGTACAGGGCCAGTAATTGTGTTGTTCCCATCTCCTGTAGTGGTAAACTTCTAATCCATGGCAGCACTGAATGAACTACACAGGAAATTTTTGCCTCCCTAGTGGAGAAACAGTCCTAAAATGGACATTACTCCAGACCTATCTAACAAATAAAAGCAAGACCGAAAGACTCGAATTGTTTCCCCAGGTAACCGAACAGTAGTCATCTAGAGCAGAGCTCAAGAAAACTCATAAGATTACAAAAGTATGACAGCAGAAATTCCTTTGATTCCTATATTCTAACAATGAGAAAACAGAAGAGAAATTAAGGAAACAATTCCCATTCACCATTGCAACGAAAAGAATAAAATACTTAGGAATATATCTACCTAAAGAAACAGAAGACCTATATATAGAAAACTATAAAACACTGCTGAAAGAAATCAAAGAGGACGTAAATAAGATGGAGAGAAATATACGGTGTTCATGGATTGGAAGAATCAATATAGTGAAAATGAGTATACTACCCAAAGCAATCTATAGATTCAATGCAATCCCTGTCACAAACTAACAATGGTAATTTTTCAGAGAACTAGAACAAATAATTTCACAATTTGTATGGAAATACGAAAAATCTCAAATAGCCAAAGCAATCTTGAGAAAGAAGAATGGAACTGGAGGAATCAACCTACCTGACTTCAGTCTCTACTACAAAGCCACAGTCATCAAGACAGTATGGTTACTGGCACAAAGACAGAAATATAGATCAATGGAACAAATAGAAAGCCCAGAGATAAATCCACGATGTACTATGGTCACCTTATCTTCGACAAAGGAGGCAAGGATATACAATGGAAAAAAGACAATCTCTTAAACAAGTGGTGCTGGGAAAACTGGTCAACCACTTGTAAAAGAATGAAACTAGAACACTTTCTAACACCATACACAAAAATAAACTCAAAATGGATTAAAGATCTAAATGTAAGACCAGAAACTATAAAACTCCTGGAGAGGAGAACATAGGCAAAACACTCTCCGACATAAACACAGCAGGATCCTCTATGACCCACCTCCCAGAATATTGGAAATAAAAGCAAAAAAAACAAATGGGACCTAATGAAATTAAAAGCTTTTGCACAACAAAGGAAACTATAAGCAAGGTGAAAAGACAGCCCTCAGAATGGGAGAAAATAATAGCAACGAAGCAACAGACAAAGAATTAATCTCAAAATATACAAGCAACTCCTGCAGCTCAATTCCAGAAAAATAAATGACCCAATCAAAAAGTGGGCCAAAGAACTAAACAGACATTTCTCCAAAGGAAGACATACAGATGGCTAACAAACACATGAAAAGCTGCTCAACATCACTCATTATCAGAGAAATACAAATCAAAACCACAATGAGGTACCATTTCACGCCAGTCAGGATGGACTGCTATCCAAAAGTCTAACAAGCAATAAATGCTAGAGAGGGTGTGGAGAAAAGGGAACCCTCTTACACTGTTGGTGGGAATGCAAACTAGTACAGCCACTATAGAGAGAACAGTGTGGAGATTCCTTAAAAAACTGGAAATAGAACTGCCATATGACCAGCAATCCCACTGTTGGGCATACACACTGAGGAAACCAGAATCTGAAAGAGACACGTGTACCCCAATGTTCATTGCAGCACTGTTTATAATAGCCAGGACATGGAAGCAACCTAGATGTCCATCAGCAGATAAATGGATAAGGAAGCTGTGGTACATATACACCATGGAATATTACTCAGCCATTAAAAAGGAATATCATTTGAATCAGTTCTAATGAGGTGGATGAAACTGGAGCCTATTATACAGAGTGAGGTAAGCCAGAAAGAAAAACACCAATACAGTATACTAACGCATATATATGGAATTTAGAAAGATGGTAACGATAACCCTGTATGCGAAACAGCAAAAGAGACACAGATGTGTAGAACAGTCTTTTGGACCATGTGGGAGACGGCGAGGGAGGGATGATATGGGAGAATGGCATTGAAACATGTATATTATCACATGTGAAATGAATGGCCAGTCCAGGTTTGATGCATGATACAGGGTGTTCAGGGCTGGTGCACTGGGATGACCCAGAGGGATGGGATGGGGAGGGAGGTGGGAGGGGGGTTCAGGATGGGGAACACATGTACACCCATGGCAGATTCATGTCAATGTATGGCAAAACAATACAATATTGTAAAGTAAAATAAATAAATAAATAAAACAGAAAAAATAAAAAGATTACAAAAATATCCAACACCCAACAAAGCTAAGGTTACATTATCTGTTATTCATTCAAAGATTAATTGGCATGCAAAGAGGCAGGAATACATAACCAACACTGAGGGGAGTAAGCAGTTGATTTGAGCAAGAACTGTTTTTTTTTTTTCAATGTGAGTTATATCTATTGATATTTTATGAATTAGAAATGAAAAAATTATTTAAAAAATTAATTTACTTATTATAAACTAATTGCATATTAACATAAATTACATTTCTATGAATAGTAACTTTTTCTAAAACAAAATAATATTTGATCGGAAAACTTGTTTTACATTTTTAGACATCTTTGTATGGCTTAAAAAGATAACTAGTTTCTCATGTGAGAATTAGGAGAAAATATTTTTCTCAGTTTTTTATAACTACATTCCATCTATTCAGAAGTTGAATAGAGATAAGGAAGATAGCAAAAATTCATACTGAACTTCTTGAGAATGAACTAACTATATTTGAAATGAAGAATACACTGGATGGCATGAATGACAGGTTAGATACTGCAGAAGAAAGGATTAACTAATGAATTAATGGACTTGAAGGCATTAGCTATAGAAACTATTCAAAATGTGAACATAGAGAATAGAAGTCCAAAACTATACAACTTGAAGTAGCTTAATATACAACTATCTGGAGTCCTTGAAGAAGGGGATGGGAAGGAAAAAGTAAATACTTTCCAAACTTGATAAAAGCTTTAAGCCCATGGATCCAGAAGTTTAGTGAACTATAAGCACATGAAACATGAAGGAAACATCAAAGTACATCATAATCAAATTGCTTAAAACCAATGGTAAACAAAATATCTTAAACTGGCAGTGAAAAAAAAAGTAATTAAATTTAGAGGCACAAAGGAAAGGGTGAAATCAGGTTTCTCACTGGAAACAATACAAGTGAAATGATAATATAGCAACATTTTAAAAAGATTGAAAGAAGCAAACATAAAATTTTATAATCAGCAAAATATATTTTAAAAAATACAGTGAAACTAAGACATTTTCAGATCTGAACTATAAGAAATGTTAAAGTGCATGCATCAGACAGGGTAAATAATACCAGTTGGACCTCTGAATTTAAACAAAGAAATGAAGAGCACCAGAAGTGGAAATTACTTGGGTAAATAAGCTTTTTTTCTGTTACCAAAGTAATTTTAAGTGATAATTGACAATATAATCAAAAGCAGTAGCATTTATATTTCAGGGTTTTTAACATATTTAGAAGCAAAAATCACAACAAAAACAACGGTATAAAGGCCAAAAGAGGAACTTCCTAGGTCGTCCAGTCGTTAAAATCTGCCTGCCAATCCTGGAGACATGGGTTTTAATCCTGGTCCTGGAAGGTCCTACATGCCACAGAGCAGCTGACCCTGTGCATCACAACCAGTGAGCCTGCGCTCTAGAGCCTAGGAACCTCAAATTACTGAAGCCTTCACACCTCGAGCACGCGCTCTGCAGTGAGAGAAGCCCGGCACTGCAGCTGGAAAGTAGCCCCTGCTCACTGCAGCTAGAGAGTCTGTGTGCAGCAATGAAGACCCAGTGAAACCAGAAATAAACAAATAATTGTTTTAAAAGGCCAAACGATTAGAGCATGGAAGTATAATGTAAGATTCTGACACTATATATGAAGTGGTATATTAACAATTAAAGCTAGACTGTGATATGTTAAAGATACATACTATCCTATTATATTTTCTTGCCTCTTATAACAAATTACCAGGAATTTGGCAGCTTAAAACAACAGAAAACATTTCCCTCACATTTCTGGAGGCCAGAAATCCAAAAACCATTGCTAGGCCAAAATCAGGGTTTCAGTAGAGTTGTGCTCGCTCCAGCTACACTAAGGGAGATCTGTTTCTCGCCTCTTCCAGCTTCTGCTTACTGCCAGCATTCTTGGGCTTATGGCAGTGTCACTCCTACCTCTGCCTGTGGCCACGCTGCCTTAGTTTTTTTTTTGTCTCTGTCAGATCTTGCTCTGCTTTTCTCTTACAGTGGCATTCATGGTTACATTTAGGGTGTACGTGGGTTTTCCAGGATAGTCCCCCTCATCTCAGGATCCTTGGCTTAATTGCGGCTGTGTATTCCCAGTCACAGGTTCCGAGAATTAAGATGTCAATACCTTGGGGACACTATTCAGCCTCCCATAACTGTAAACTATAAAGCCACTGCTAAAATGACAAAGATATTTAGTTTATAAAGCAATGGTGGGGATAAAATTGAAGCAAATCCTAGTCTTAAAGTAGGCAGAAAAAGATAAGTGGTAACAAAACACAGATGGGAGGAATACCAAGATGTGGCACCATAAATGGTCCAAACACCCAATTAAAAAGTGGAAATTGTCAGATTGGCTAGAAAAGTAAAACTCGTGTATGCCAGACCCAAGAAATATGCTTTAAAGGTAAACCATACTAATCAAAACCAAGTTGGAGATGTTACTTTAATATCCAAGTAGATTTTAAAGGAAGGCATATTACCAGAGATAAAGAAGTTTATTTCATAGTGATAAAAGGATCAGTTTTAGTCATACATACATACATCAGACATACAATGATTATAAATATTTCTGTTTATACTCTGGTAACAGATTTTGAAAATGCACAAAGCAAAAGCTGATAGAAGTATAAGAAGAAATAGAAATTCTTCTCTCAGTTGATATAGCAGGTGGGCAGAAATCATCAAGGACAAAGTAAATCTGGATAGCCTGACCCAGCCTGACTTGCTGGACATTTATAGACTCATTGATCCAATGGTAGCAGAATGCAAATTATTCTTAAGTGTGCACAAAATATTTACCAAGAAAGACCATATTCTGGAACGTAAAATATGTCTGAAAAAATTAAAAAATATTCAAATCATTCAGATTTTTTTTTACTGTAATGCATTCAATTTAGATGTTTGTAATAGATATTTTAAAAATCTGACATAGTTGAAAGGTAAATAACACACTTCTAAATAACCCCTGGATCCAAGAGGAAATAATAATAGATTTTTTAAAAGTTCTTTGAAGTGAAAACACAGCATACCAGAATTTGTAGTATATTGCTAAAGCAATATGTAGGGGAAAATTTATATGACTAAATGCCCATATAAGTGAAAATCAGAAAGGCCTTTAATAAATGTCAGCTTCCTTTTTGATAAACTAGAAAAAAGAACAAGTTAAATGAAAAGTAAACAGAATAAAAAATAACAACAAAGATAAAAAATGCAATGAAATAAACATGCAGTAGAGAAAATCATTGAAATCTAAAGGACAACATTTAAAGTCTAATACTAAGGACTGATGTTGAAGCTAAAACTCCAATACTTGGCCCACCTGATGAGAGCTGAATCACTGGAAAAGACCCTGATGCTGGGAAGGATTGAGGGCAGGAGGAGAAGGACGACAGAAGATGAGATGGTTGGATGGCATCATCGACTCGATGGAAGTTCTCTTTCTCAGATTACATGGAGTTGTACTGACAATAGATAAACAAGGTCCCTTCCCCATATTCACAAAAAGTTTGTCCGACACCCCATAAAGAAGGTATATACATAGCAAAATAAGCCTGTGTAAGATGTTTATAGCATTAGTCATTAGGGAAACAAATTTATCTACAATACAGTACTACCGTGTCCTATTAGAGTAGCTATAATTACAAAGATCATACCACGTGTTGACAAGAATATAGAGAAACCTGAAGTCTTAGAATATAGAGAAATCTGAAATCTTAGATGTTTCTGGTGGGAATATAAAATGATACAATGACTTCTGTAAACAAGTTGGTGATTTTGTTCAAGAGTAAACATATACTTCTGTATGACTCAGTCACACAACTCTTAGATATTTATCTCAGAGAAAAGGAATTAGATATCCAACAAAGTCTTATAGAAATGTTCATAGTAACTACATATTGAATAGCCAAGTAAAATCAACCCTAATGGCCATCAACAGATGAATAAGTAAGTTTTGCTATGGCTAGACAATGGAATAATACTTAGCAATAAAAAAAATAATGAACTATTGACACGTGACAATAGGACTTTTAAATTAACGATTTTAAATGAAAGGAGCCAGATTAAAAAGAGCACATATAAATGATTCTGTTTATATAAACCTCTAGAAAAATGCACACTACTTCGTAGTGACAGTGCAGATGTGTGGTTGCTGAGAGATGGGGCAGGCTGGGCTGAGGTTGGTTGGAAGTTGTAGGGAGAAGGTAAGAAGAATTATGAGAGGCAGAGGAGACTCTGGGAATGGTGGATATGTGTTTTGGTTGCTATACTGGTGATGGTTTTATGGATATATATAAATATGTGTCTGACTTACCAGTTATACACCTAAGTTCCACGTCATTAAAACTTTATTTATGGCTGTGCTAAGTCTCCGTTGCTGCGCTGGCGTTTTCTCTGGTTGTGGTGGGTGGGGCCGCCCGCTCTCTCTCCCTGCTTTCTCTTGTTGTGATGGTTCCGTTTGTTGTAGAGCGTGAGCTCTGGGGTGCGGGCTTCACTAGCTGCAGCTGGCGATCGCGATCGAGGACTCAGGCACTCAACAGTGGTGGCCCACGGGCGTAGTTGCTCCACCACGTGTGGGATCTTCCTGGACCAGGGATGGAACCTGTATCCTTTGCATCGCAAGTTGGCGTCTTAACCACTGGACCACCAGAAAAGGCCCATTTCATTAAAACTTACTCAGAAAAACAATTAAAACTTTATTGGCCTGTCTTATGCTTTGCATGGATCTTTTACTCATGCGTGACTTTGAAAGACCATGGGTTAATCATTTAGAAAATAATGATTTACCAAATACAGTTGATACATTTCATTAGGCAGTATCAGTCACATTCATTGATACCACCGTTTTCATAATAAAAGTCTTAAAGTAGTGAAAAGCTTTTAAGTTCATGTGGCATACAAGTTTTCCAGGATTATGTTTTTGTGTGTTTTTTTTTGCTTGAAAGTGTGTTTTATCACTGGCAACAGATACTGGCAGTTCTTTTCCTTAGTTGTTATTTTGGGCAAGAACATGTCTGCTGGGTATCTACAACTGAATAACTATTGCTTGTCAGTTCTTTCAGTTTGTTTCACAAAAATGACTGATCTTGGAACTCAGTTGAACAAAGTGCTTTTTTCCAAGGCATCCATTGCAGCACAAGTACTTTTTGTATGTTTCCTGTTTGTGACACCAAGTGTTGAGGTTTAATAAACATTTGTCATTTTTACTACTTCTTCAAAGATATTTTTCAGAGACATTGAACTTTTTTTTTCCCACCTGAAAATATGTAGCAGTGAATAGTATGATTACTGGTACATTTTAAATACCATTGCTTTTGCACCATTAGTGAAAATGTCAAACATGGTAAAAAAGGCAAATAACAGCATTATTACAAAGATTGGTTTTGACTTTTTGGATCACTGAAAGAATCATAGGAACTGACCCCCAATTACACAACCTCTGACATAGACTAACCTTAGTGCAGAATATTCTTGCCACCACTCGTGAGTCAAGCTATGAATAAAGCTGGTAGTATAGAAAGGATTCTGGCCTCTGAGTTGTAACTATTATTATGTTTTTAGTTATAACTCTTCCAGGTCTGTGATCTGAAGCAGTGGACTGTTACTGTTGGACCTTATTGTTGCTATAATAGCTAACATCTGCTGAATGTGCTCATACTTTGTGCCCTGCACTATGCCTTACATAACTCATTTTGCATTACTACCACCTCATGTGCTGTCGCTGCTGTTATCACTCCCATTTTGCAGACGGAAGTGTAACAGCTAAGTTATTCACTTAAGTTCAGCATTGTTAAAATCCAATCTAACATAGATTTTTCTTTCTCTGTATTCTTTGTTCTTAACCACCAAATTTGTAATTGGACGGTGGTTGATCATAGACAGAATTCTAAGAGGTTTAGTGATTATAGGGTTTTGTTCATAACCCTGTTGCTACCATTAATCTTGATTCTCTTCTTGTCTCTTGACTAATTTATTTTCTAATCTGTATATAGGCATAACTCAGAGATACTGCAGGTTTGGTTCTAGACCACTGCAATAAAAACAAGTCACATAAAATTTATGTTTAAATTATACTATAGTCTATTAAGTGTGTGATAGTAGTGTGTCTCAGAAAACAGTATACATATCTAATTTAAAACACTTTATTGCTATAAAATGCAAACCATCACTGAGTCATCAGTGGGTCATAATTCTTTGCTGGTGGAAGGTTTTGCCTCATATTTGGTGGCTGCTGTCTGATCAGGGTAGTGATTGCTGAAGACTAGGGTGGGTGTAGCAACTTCTTTAAATAAGATAACAGTAAAGTTTGCAGCATTAACTGACTGTCATCTCATGAATGGTTTCTCTGTAGCATGCATTGCTGTTTGATAGCATTTTACTCACAGTAGAACTTCTTTCAGATTTGGAGTCAATCCTCGCAAATCCTGACTTTGCTTTATCAACTATTGTTGCCTGACTTTTTTGTGACCCTGTGGATTATAGCCCGCCATGCTCCTCTCTGCATGGGATTTTCCAGGCAAGAATACTAGAGTGGATTGCCATTTCCTTCGCCAGTGCTTTATCAACTAAGTTTATGTAACTAATATTCTAAATCCTTTGTTGTTATTTCAACAGTCGTCACAGTATCTTTATCTGGAGTAGGTTGTGTCTCAAGAGACCTTTTTTTTCCCTCATTCATCGAAAGTAGCTCCTTATCCATTAAAGTTTTATCGAGATGGTAGCAGTTCAGTCACATCTTTAGGCTCTACCAATTCTAATGCTCTTGCTGTTGCTGCCATATCTGCAGTTACTTCCTCCACTGAGATCTTCAACCCCTTAAAGTCCCTTAAATTTGTGAGATTTGGAGTCAAGTTCTTTCAAAGTCCTCTTAATGTTGATTTCCCAACCTCTTACCACAAATCATGAATGGTCTTTTTGGCATCTAGAAAGGATAATCATTTCCAGGTTTTCAGTTTACTTTGCTTGGATCCATCAGAGCAATTACTACAGCAGTTATTGCCTTATGAAGAGTTGTTGAAAGTCAAAATTACTCCTTATCTGTGGGCTGCAGAATGAATGTGAGCAGGCCTGAAACATTAATTTTGTATATCTCCCATCAGAACTCTTGGGTGGCCAGGTGCATTGTCAATGAGCAGTAATACTTTGCAAAAAGTTTTTTTTTTTTCCAGAGCAGTAAATCTCAACACTGGGCTTAAAATATTCAGTTAACCACAGGTAAAGAGATGAGTTGTCCTCAAGCTTTGTTCTTTTTATAGAGCAAAGGCAGAGTAAGTTTAGCATAGTTCTTAAGGGCTCTAGGGTTATTCAGAATGGTAAATGAGCATTAGCTTCAACTTAAAGTCACAAGCTACATTAGCTTTTGACAAAACTCAGCCTGTCCTTGGATGCTTTGAAGCCAGACATTACTTCTGGATAGCTTGTTGCAGCTTCTATACCAGCTTGCGCTCTTATGTTATAAAGACAGCTTCATTCCTTCAGTCTCAGGAACCAGCCTCTGGTAGCTTTAAACTTTTCTTCTACTGCTTCTTCATCTCTCTGAGCCTTTGTGGAATTGAGACTTAGGACCTTGCTGTGGATTAAGCTTTGGCTTAGGGGAGTGTTGTAGCTTGTTTGTTCTTGTATCTGGACCACTAAAACTTTCTCCATGTCACCAGTGATACTGTTTAGCTTTTTAAATTGTGTGTTCACTGGAGTAACACTTGTAACTTCCTGTAAGAATTTTTCCTTTGCATTCATAGCTTGGCTAACTGTTCGATTCGAGTGGCCTAACTCACAGCCTCTTGCCTTTCAACATGTTTTCCTCACTAACCTTAATCATTTCTAGCTTTTGATTTAAAATACGATGTGAGAGTTTTTCTTTCACGTGAACACTTAAAGGCCATTAGTATTACTATTATGTCTCAGGAATAGGGAGGCCTAAGAGGCAAGGAAAGAAATTGGGGAGGAGGGGCAGGGAAGACAGATGCTGACAGGTAAAGCAGTCAGAACACACACAACGTTTATCAGTTAAGTTTGTCTTTGGATATGGTTTGTGGCACCCCAAAACAATTCCATCAGAGGTCACTGGTCATAGATCATGATTACAGATATAACAATAATGATGTAAAAGTTTGAAAGATTGTGAGAGTTACTAACTGTGACATAGACGTGAAGTGACTAACTAACTGCTGTTGGAAAAATGGAGCCAAATAGACTTGCTTGATGCACGATTGCCACAGACCCTCAGTGTGTGACAGTGTGATACCTCTGAAGCACAAAAAACCAAAAGCACAATAAAACCAGGTGTGTCTGTACCTGTGTTTCTCACCTTCCTGAGATTCTCCTCTTGCTGATAGGTAGATTCTGTGAAATTTCCCTTGCTTTTGGTGCCGGTTTCATTTTGGATGCTTTTATTGTTGATATATACACTTTGGGAACTTAAAGTTTCACATTATAAATAGTAGTGATATTGTCAGTGATAATGAAAAACTATCATTCAGGATACTAAGGTTTAAGATTAGAACGGTGTATTTGCTAGATATTATCTGAATACCTTAATGAGACTGTTCTGTTTGGATAAAAACAGATGTCTTATCATTGGGTTTTTTTTTTTTTTTCTTTTTTTTTGGTTGTGCTATGCAGCATGTGCTGCTGCACTCAATATGCCAGCAAATTTGGAAAACTCAAGTGGCCACAGGACTGGAAAAGGTCAGTTTGCATTCCAATCCCAAAGAAAGGCAATGCCAAAGAATGCTCTAACTACTGCATAATTGCCCGCATCTCACATGCTAGCAAAATAATGCTCAAAATTCTCCAAGCCAGGCTTCAATAGTACGTGAACCGTGAACTTCCAGATGTTCAAGCTGGATTTAGAAAAGGCAGAGGAACCAGAGATCAAATTGCCAACATCCACTGGATCATTGAAAAAGCGAGAGAGTTCCAGAAAAACATCTATTTCTACTTTATTGACTATGCCAAAGCATTTGACTGTGTGGATCACAATAAACTGTGCAAAATTCTTCAAGAGATGGGAATACCAGAGCACCTGACCTGCCTCCTGAGAAATCTGTATGCAGGTCAGGAAGCAACAGTTAGAACTGGACATGGAACAACACAGTTGTTCCAAATGGGGAAGGGAGTACATCAGGGCTGTATATTGTCACCCTGCTTATTTAACTTATAGGCAGAGTACATTATGAGAAATGCTGGGCTGGATGAAGCACAAGCTGGAATCAAGATTGCCAGGAGAAATATCAATAACCTCAGATATGCAGATGACACCACCCTTATGGCATAAAGTGAAGAAGAATTAAAGAGCCTCTTGATGAAAGTGAAAGAGGAGAGTGAAAAAGTTGGCTTAAAGAGTGAAAAAGTTGGCTCAAAGCTCAACATTCAGAACACTAAGATCACCCAGTGTTGAAGCATCAAAACTTCGTTCTTTTATATGACTGAAAAATATTCCATTGTATGTATGTACCTCAATTTGTTTATCCACTCATCTGTTGATGGACATATGGATTGTTTCCATCTTTTGGCTATTAAGAGTAATCCTGCTATAAATATTTCATGTACAAGTTTTTATATGGGCATAGGTTTTCATTTCTTTTGAATATATTCCAACAGTGGAATTGCTCGGTTATATGGTAATTCTGTGTTTTTAACATTTTGAGGAACTCCCAAACTCTTTTCTCAGTGGCTTCATTATTTCCCATTTTTAGATTATATTTTATAGGCATCCTAGTGAATCTGAAATGGTATCTCATTGTGATTTTGACCTGCATTTCCTTAATGAATGGTGAGGTTGAGCATCTTTTCATGTTTTGTTTCTTTTCTTTTTTTTCCATTTGTATATATTCGTTGGAGAAAGGAGAAATGGCTATTCAAGTTTATTGTTCGTTTTTAAATTAGGTTGCTTATTAGGTCTCTTAATTGCTGAGTTCCAAGAATTCTCTATATATTTTTTATACTAAATCCTTATCAGACATGGATTTGAAAACTTACTTTCATTCTGTGAGTTGTCTTTTCAGTTTCTTGATAATGTCCTGTGATGCACAAAAAAAGTTACCTATTTCTTGCTCACGCTTTGGAGTCAAGTCTCCGAATCCACTGCCTAATTCGAATTCATGAGTATTTACCCCTGTGTTTTCTTCTAAGAGTTTTATAATTTTAACCCTTGGATTGGGTCATTGATCTCTTTTGAGTTCATTTTTGTGTGTGAAGTTAGAGAGTTGTATATGAAACATGAATATAAAATTGGCATGTAACAACCAGATTTCTTAGTGCCATTTGTTTTTTTTGTTGTTTTTGGTTTTGGGGGGCTTGTTTGTTTTGTTTTTTGCTTCACTTCACAGTTTTTGGAATCCCAGTTCCCTGGCCAGGGACTGAACCTGGGCACACACCGTCAAAGCCTGGTCTCCCAACCACTGGACCACCAAGGAAACCCCTCAGCACCTTTGTTGAGGAGGCTTTCCTTTCCCTATTGAATCATCTTAGAGCCTTTGTAAAGTATCAGTCGCACATAGGTTATTGAGGTTTATTTTTAGACATTTAGTGGCACCGCTTATTGGTGAGAGCTGGCCTCACAACTGCAATATCTAGCCAGACAAAATATCATGGCTTTTGCATTAGTTTGTGCCATCAGTCTATTAATAATTCACTATGAGAGATACTAATATAAAAATCATTTGACAGTACTTAAGGACAGTTGACCATTGAACAACGCAGGGGTTAGGGTTACCAGCGCTCCACAGAGTCAAAAATCTGCATGTAACTTTTAATTGGTCCTTCTTTCCCTAGGTTCCTCTGTATCCACGGTTCCACATTCTCAGATTCGAACAACCACAGGTTGTATAGTGCTGTAGTATTTACTATTAAAGAGAGTCACATTTAAGTGGACCAGTACAGTTCAAACCTGTATTGTTCAAGGGTCAACTGTATTTGCATTCATTTGTAGGTAAAGAACTGTAATTTTTTCTTTTGTTCTTTGCAAGCAGAAATAGCAGACTAAGATATTGGGTTTTTGTTTTAAAAGTTTATCTCTACCAAAAAGGAGAAGCTTTATGGCTACTGTTGGATGTTCCTTCTGATGATCTTTTTTCACTTTTTGTTCTTGCAGTAACAGTACTTTCTGAGTAAAAATGAGTTTGAAGACTTGAAAGTTTTATACTATTTAAAATATGGAAGTCTAAATGTACTGGCTTTCCCACTGTACACTTATTTTCTACTAGAAAATTTTATAGACTTGAGTTTCTGAATGCACAGTTAATTTATGATAAATTGCATTACAAAAATATAGTGTTCAAATTTTATTATTTATTTTAAAACTGTATTGTGGTACATCTCAAAGAAAGTGGTAGAATATTGTGAGGAAATAGTAGGTATTGGATATACGGGAAAAAACATAGTGTTGTTAAAATATGTAACTTTTAAAGCACTGTTTTTATACAAAATTTATTCATTTTCTAAGGTGGTATTTTATACCTGCTATAATGGTACACACTTTTAAAGAGGGGAAAGTACCTAGTGCCAATTATATTGTCATAATTCCATTCATAATACTGTTGTCATGAGCCTTTCTGAAAGACATGTAGCTGTATATATCAGTAAGTTTCTTTTCAGGTACTTAATGACCTTGGTGTATTTATGTCTTTTATTCTTGCTTTAGTAACTCTATATTAATAGTCTGTTTTCAATTTTAGATATGAATATCGTGTAGAGATGGTTCATCAATCCTGCAATGATCCTACCAAAAATATCATTCGAGAATTTGCATCTGACTTTGAAGTTGGAGAATGCTGGGGTTATAATAGATTTTTCCGTTTGGACTTACTTGCAAATGAAGGATACTTGAATCGACAGAATGATACAGTGATTTTAAGGTAATAGGAAACATTTGTATTTTGGCATGTATCACAGGGAATAATATCATTAGAACTTTAAAGTCTTCACGTAACAAAAATGAATATTAAAATCTATACTAACTGTAACCCTACCATATTCTTACCCATTTAATTTCAGAAGTCCTGTGTGGTCAGTGAATAAGCTAGTGAGAAATGTGTGTGACGTTTAGTTAGTAATTCCATAAAAAATGGACTTCCCCAGTGGCTCAGCAGTAAAGAATCTGCCTGTAATGCAGGAGACCTGGGTTCAGTCCCTGGGTCGGAAAGATCCCCAGGAGGAGGGCATGGCAACCCACTCGAGTATTCTTGCCTGGAGAATTCCATGCACTGAGGAGCCTGGCAGGCCTCAGTCCACAGGGTCACAGAGTTGAACATGTCTGAAGCAACGGAGCTTGCTCGTTCTCCATAAAGAGTAAACTACTATTTCCAATAAGCATGGTAATGTCCCATTTATCTGTTGAAATTCTAGCAGCCTCACCATTTGGAAATTCAAGAATAGCATGATATCAAGTAATTTTTTTCCCCCCACTGGAAATTGTGTATTGTTTTTGGATGGCTGGCTTTGTAAGCTTAGTTTCACAAAAATATTTTCAGTTTCTTCTAGATAATAGCAAATTAAGGGAATACAGATGAAAATTGATGAAAATAAGTTAAGAGTTGGTAGTTGATATGTCATTTATAATGAAGGACAGAACATAAGCAGTGACTGTAGAATTGCAAAAGCCCTGTTTAATATTGGGGTATCTTTATAATTTAGTTTTGGGGCATCATTACACCCTATTTTAATTTGATGATCAAAATGAGAGCTTGAGTAGTAAAAAGAAATTCAAATATGTTTTAAACTGAGAGGTTTCAGAGTGTTCAACAGTTTTAAGTTTCCATCAAATAATTTTAAAAGCTCTTTTTTCCTTAAAAGAGATTTAATATGTTCTTAAATTTAATTTATTTTGATTTCTTCTCCTTGAGCATGCTGGATGAGTTGCTGTTATATCACCCTTTACTATTATGTGTTCTTCATAACTTTTCTGGGATAATAAGAAAATGAAAAAAGGATTGCATTTTGAGTGTAGAAAATAATTCATGTTTTTGTCATTGTTTCTTTGGGGAGATTAGTTTACTACCATTTTATAACTTTTAGGTTCTCTTATTCACTAAAAGGAGTAATTTGTTGCTGTTTCATAATTTAACCAGAAAGACTGCACAATTACTCAAATATCAATTTTACCAGCCTCCAAAACAGCTGTTATTTATGGCTTTAGTCATCTTATTGGAATCCTAGTAGTATTGAGTCTTTCTGATGATCTGTATGAGAGACTTCCTTTCTTCAGTGCAGTTTAGCCCAACCTTGGGGTCTTTATTTTGGCTATTCCTATTTATAGCAGAACTTGAATGTTAGTATAGCAACAGGTTCTTGTTGTGATGTTTGATTATCATTAATTATCATTATCATTATCATTAATTCAGCAACTTTTCCTGAGTCTATGCCTGGCACTGAGCCAGTATATGAATATTAATATATATACACATACACATAAATTAATATTATTTTTGGTCTTAGCTGTGGCACATGGGATCTTCATTGTGCTGGGCAGGCTTTTTCTCTAGTTCTGACGTGTGAGCTCCAGCGTGCAAGGGCCCTGCAGTTTGCAGCATGCAGGCTCTCTTGTTGAGGCACTGGGCTCAGTAGTTGTGATACTTAGTAGCCCTCCAGTATGTAGGGTCTTAGTTCCCTGACCAGGAATTGAGCCCTCATCCCCTGCATTGGAAGGTGAATTCAGTTGAAGCTGAGAAAAGAAGAGAAGCTAAAGGCAAAGGAGAAAAGGAAAGATATACCCATTTGAATGCAGAGTTCCAAAGAGTAGCACAGAGAGATAAAGCCTTACTCAGCAATCAATGCCATCAATGCCAAGAAATACAGGAAAACAGTAGAATGGGAAAGACCAGAGATCTCTTCAAGAAAATTAGAGATATCAAGGGAGCATTTCATGCAAAGATGGGTTCAATAAAGGACAGAAATAGTATGGACCTAACAGAAACAGAAGATATTAAGAAGAGGTGGCAAGAATACACAGAAGAACTGTACAAAAAGATCTTCATGACCCAGATAACTACGATGGTGTGATCACTCACCTAGAGCCCAGACATCCTGGAGTATGAAGTCAAGTGGGCCTTAGAAAGCATCACTACGAACAAAGCTAGTGGAGGCAATGGAATTCCAGCTGAGCTATTTCAAATCCTGAAAGATGCTGTGAAAGTGCTGCACTCAATATGCCAGCAAATTTAGAAAACTCAGCAGTGGCCATGGGATTCGAAAAGGTCAGTTTTCATCCCAATCCCAAAGAAAGGCAATGGCAAAGAATGCTCAAACTACTGCACAGTTGTACTCATCTCACACGTTAGTAAAGTAATGCTCAAAATTTTCCAAGCCAGGCTTCAACAGTACATGAACTGTGAACTTCCAGATGTTCAAGCTGGATTTAGAAAAAGCAGAGGAACCAAAAATCAAATTGCCAACGTCCGTTGGATCATAGAAAAAGTGAGAGAGTTCCAGAGAAATATCTACTTTTGCTTTTATTGACTATGCCAAAGCCTTTCACTGTGTGATCACCATAAACTATGGAAAATTCTTAAAGAGATAGGAATACCAGACCACCTGACCTGCCTCTTGAGAAATCTGTATGCAAATCAAAAGCAACAGTTAGAACTGGACATGGAACAACAGGCTGGTTCCAAATCAGGAAATGAATACATCAAGGTTGTATATTGTCACCTTGCTTACTTAACATATGCAGGGTATATCATGTGAAATGCGGGCTGGACGAAGCACAAGCTGGAATCAAGATTGCCAGAAGTATCAATAGCCTCAGATATGCAGATGACACCACCCTTGTGGCAGAAAGTGAAGAAGAACTAAAGAACCTCTTGATGAAAGTGAAAGAGGAAAGCGAAAAGGTTGGCTTAAAACTCAACATTCAGAAAACTAAGATCATGGTGTCCCGTCCCATCACTTCATGGCAAATAGATGGGAAACAATGGAAACAGTAAGAGACTTTATTTTTTTTGCTCCAAAAATCACTGCAGATGGTAACTTCAGTTCAGTTCAGTCGCTCAGTCGTGTCCAACTCTTTGCGAGCCCATGAATCGCAGCATGCCAGGCCTCCCTGTCCATCACAAACTCCCGGAGTTTACTCAAACTCATGTCCACACAGTCAGCAATGCCATCCAACCATCTCATCCTCTGTCGTCCCCTTCTCCTCCTGCCCCCAATCCCTCCCAGCATCAGGGTCTTTTCCAGTGAGTCAACTCTTAGCATGAGGTGGCCAAAGTATTGGAGTTTCAGCTTCAGCATCAGTCCTTCCAATGAACACCCAGGACTTACCTCCTTCAGGATGGACTGGTTGGATCTCCTTGCAGTCCAAGGGACTCAAGAGTCTTTTCCAGCACCATAGTTCAAAAGAATCAATTTTTCAGCGCTCAGCTTTCTTCACAGTCCAACTCTCACATCCATACATGACCACTGGAAAGACCACAGCCTTGACCAGACGGACCTTTGTTGGCAAAATAATGTCTCTGCTTTTTAATATGCTATCTAGGTTGGTCATAACTTTCCTTCCAAGGAGTAAGCGTCTTTTAATTTCATGGCTGCAGTCACCATCTGCAGTGATTTTGGAGCCAAAAAAAATAAATCTGACCCTGTTTCCCCTGTCTCCCCATCTATTTCCCATGAGGTGATGGGACCAGATGCCATGATCTTAGTTTTCTGAATATTAAGCTTTAAGGCAACTTTTTCACTCTCCTCTTTCATCAAGAGGCTTTTTAGTTCCTCTTCACTTTCTGCCATAAGGGTGGTGTCATCTGCATATCTGAGGTTATTGATATTTCTTCTGGCAGTCTTGATTCCAGCTTGTGCTTCTTCCAGCCCAGCGTTTCTCATGATGTACTCTGCATATAAGTTAAATAAGCAGGGTGACAATATACAACCTTGACGTACTCCTTTTCCTATTTGGAACCAGTCTGTTGTTCTATGTCCAGTTCTAAACTACAGCCATGCAATTAAAAGACACTTGCTCTTTGGAGGAAAAGCTATAACCAACCTAGACAGCATATTAAAAGGCAGAGACATTACTTTGCTGACAGAGGTCCGTCTAGTCAAAGCTGTGGTTTTTCCAGTAGTCATGTGTGGATGTGAGATTTGGACTATAAAGAAAGCTCTCTGAGAGCTGAAGAATTGATGCTTTTGAACTGTGGTGTTGGAGAAGTCTCTTGAGAGTCCCTTGGACTGCAAGCAGATCCAACCAGTCCATCCTAAAGGAAATCAGTTCTGAATATTCACTGGAAGGACTGATGATGGAGCTGAAACTCCAATACTTTGGCCACCTGATTCAAAGAACTGAGTCATTGGAAAAGACCCTGATGCCGGGAAGGATTGAAGGCAGGAGGAGAAGGGAATGACAGAGAATGAGATGGTTGGATGGCATCACCAACTTGATAGACATGAGTTTGAGTAAGCTCCAAGCATTGGTTTTTCATTATAGCGTATAACGTTTATATATTTAATGAGGGCTTGTTCAAAATTTAAAACCTTAATAGAATATTCTGATGGAATTTATATTTGTTTATTAGAAAGTTATTTAGGTCTATGCTATATATAGAAATTCTTTCATTGAAAGAGATAGTTAAGGAATTTTACCTGTTGCTTGCTTTTCTTTTAATGGCACAGATCCTAAAACTAATATGCAGGGTCGGTTCCATTAGTCATTTAAAGATAATACGTTTCATATAGTCTCACCAGTGTCCAACCTGTGTATGCTGTCAGTATCCACTTAGAATAGTGGTTGAGTGAATCATCTCTACCCTTTGATGCATGAGTATCCTTAACTAAAAATAGTTATTTGCTGCAGATAGCTGTTTGGTGATCAGTTGATTCCTACACTAGCTCTAAAATCCGAGAAAAAACAGGATGGTAGTTCACATAGGGTGGCAAGACTAGAAGAGGAATTTTGTGTGTGTGCTCAGTTGCTGATTGATGTCCAGCCCCTTGTGACTCCATGGACTGTAGCCCACCAGGCTCCTCTGTTCATGGAATTTTCCAGGCAAGAATACTGGAGAAAGTTGCCATTTCCTACTCCAGGGGATCTTCCTGTCTCCTGCACAGGCAGACAAATTCTTTACCACCGAGCCACTTGGGAAGTCCAGAGAGGGATTTGCAGGCTTCCAAGCTAGCCTTGCTTCCCGTGGCTCTTCCTTTCTTTAGAAACATCTTTATGCATTACTGTAATTTTTTTCACTATAAATTGAGTCATGTTTATCTAACAAGGTAGGTGTGGGGTTTTAAGTTTTTCTGCTTTGGAAAGTGTTAGTTTTTTTTTACAGTACAGATAACTCTGAAGAGATCAAGATCCTGTCTTATATCCTATTTTATGCTTTAATACATAGAGATAGCTGTTTCTTTCCCTAACCCTACCTTTTTTTTCTTTTTACTAGTGTGTAGGAAATATGGGAACATGAGATGGAAGAAGGAATGAAAAAGGGCAGTGCCTAAAATAAACTTTGCTTGTTTTGCTGGGGTCTGACCTAGGCAAGAAGAGAGAATGAAGCATTAGCTATCTCCTTCCTGCATAGTATGATCCTCTTCCCAGCTTAGGATCAGCTGTGTATTTGAGGTAGATTCTTATAGTAAATGTAGTTTAAGTAGGTTAGTTTAGAAGCTTAACCATGATGTGTAATGTTACTTCTTTAGAAAAGCACAGTTTGAATTTAGCAGCTGACTTAGACATAAATTTTCAGAACCACATGTCATTATAGTTAGTGGACTGCATGTATACACGGCAAGTACCAGGAGCTCTGAGTTCTGAACTTTGGCCTCATTTGTGTGCTCAGCGCTCAGTCACGTTCAGCTCTTTACCACCGCGTGGACTGTAGCCTGCCGAGCTCCTCTGTCCATGGGCTTTCCCAGGCAAGAATACTGAAGTGGGTTGCCCTCTCCTCCTCCAGGAGATCTTCCTGACCCAAAGATTGAACCCACATCTCCTGTGTCTTCTGCATTGGCAGGAGAGTTTTTTTTTTACCACTGCACCACCTGGGAAGATCTTGGCCTTATAATCAAGTAAATTTAAAATTGTGGAATTTAATAGTTACAGTTTTAACGCTTGGTTGGTTATATTTTACTGTTTGGATTAGTTTTCATGTGCAGCCATTCTTTTAAGGTTTCAGGTTCGTTCACCAACTTTCTTTCAAAAATGCCGGGACCAGCATTGGTATATCACTCAATTGGAAGCTGCACAAACTAGCTATATCCAACAGATAAATAATCTTAAAGAGGTAAGTAAAAAAGCATATTTTAGGTTTTGTGTTTCATACTGTCTTTTAGGCCTGTTAAATTTGCAATTAGAGTTTGGATATTATTGGTGTTTGTAACTTTGTAGATAAATCCACTTGTTCTTTATTCTCATTACCTTTGAGTCTCATTATGGACTGTCCAGTTCAGTAGCCACTAGCACATGTGGTTGTCTAGACTTAATCTAGTTCCTTCATTGTACTAACTGGCTTGTATTGGGAATCGCAATGCAGAACATCTCCATCATTGTGTAAGATTGTATTGCACACTGCTGCTCTAGTTTGAGTCAGACTTTTGTGTTTCTGTCAGTGACTTGGGTCACTCTTCCTCGACAATTAAATGTTGCCCATCTTGAATTCTCATTGTTGTTAAACTGAGTGCTGGGGAGGATCAGTTAAGGAGCTTTTATTTTACAATGGTAAACTAAATTATGTGAGGAATGTTTCTTTCTGCCAGTGGATGTTTGGATAGGTTGAGAAATTGGAAGTGCTGGGAGTGACCTAATATACGAGGGAGGAAAACATGACTATTTTAAAAATTTTTCATGTCAAGTATACTATCTAAAACTGCCTATATTTACGATGCGGTTTGCTAATTGTATGTGTAGCATGGGATATAGATGAGAAGAAAGATGAGAATAAATTGGGCAGTTTTTCTTCGTATAGAGTTTTCCATAAGCAGAAGTCAAGTAGGTATGAGATAGATAGTTCAAGAACTATTTTTATGAATATCTGGGTATGTGGGGCTGTTTTTTGTTTGTTTGTTTGTTTTTTGTGTGTTTTTGCTTGAAACAACTTTACTAGTTATGGACTGCTTATGACACATGTTTGTGGTGTTCTTTTTTTAAAAGAGACTTACTATTGAGTTGTCTCGAACTCAGAAATCAAGAGATTTGTCACCACCAGATAATCATCTTAGCCCCCAAAATGATGACACTCCTGAGACACGAGCTAAGAAGCCTGGATTGTGCGCTGATGTGCTTCTCCAGGATGGTCCTGCTGAAGCTTCTGTACGAGACGTGAAGGAGGGTGAAGAGGATGAGAAGATTCAGAGTGAAGATTATCACGTAATAGTTAGACCTGGCTTAGGTTCACTTCATGTCTGAAGAGAGAAATAGCATCATAGTTTTCAGCATACGATGTAGGGGGATCAGTGTGCCAAAAATCTTGTCCTTTTATGTTTTTGTTACTAATATGTGCCCTGTTGTGACTATTAATATGTCATAAGTTGAATCAAAAGTGTTTCAAGTTTCTAAAAATTAATTTATTATAGGAAACTGTACAGTCTACACAAGAAACTGTGGTATACATTCTAGAAGCTGTGTACATTGTAGATTTTTAAAGTGTGTCTTATTTCCATTCACTGCATCTAGTTGAAGTACCTTATCATTGCATATGTAGGTAGAATGATTTAGGATTTGGGAAATAGCCAGGTTTTGTCCCAGCTAAACTACAGCTAGAGTGAGATTTCAAGAAGTGGTTGTTACTGTTTAAGGTATGAGAGAAATGGATAGATAAGCTTTTTTTGTTATATTTGTTTAACTTGGTCACTGAGTGTAGCAGTGCATGTCTGGGACCTTTTGAAGACAATCGCTATTATCTTCATTACCGCCACCATAATTTGGCTACAGGGAAAGAACACAGCTCCACCCGTCAACAGAAAACTGGATTGAAGATTTACTGAGCATGGCCCTGCCCATCAGAACAAGACCCAGTTTCCCCCTCAGTCAATCTGTCCCATCAGGAAGTTTCCATAAGCCTCTTATCCTTCTCCATCAGAGGGCAGACAGACTGAAATCACAGCAAACTAACCAGTTTGATCACATGGACCACAGCCTTGTCTAACTCAATGAAACTTTGAGCTATGCCATGTAGGGCCACCCAAGATGGACAGGTCATGGTGGAAAGTTCTGACAGAATGTGGTCCACTGGAGAAGGGAATGGCAAACCACTTCAGTATTCTTGCCTTGAGAACCCCATAAACAGGATGAAAAGGCAAAAAGATAGGACACTGAAAGATGAACTCCCCAGGTCGGTAGGTGCCCAATATGCTACTGGAGATCAGTGGAGAAATAGCTCCAGAAAGAATGAAGAGATGGAGCCAAAGCAAAAACAACACCCAGTTGTGGATGTGACTGGTGATGGAAGTAAAGTCCAATGCTGTAAAGAACAATATTGCATAGGAACCTGGAATGTTAGGTCCATGAATCAAGGCAAATTGAAAGTGGTCAAACAGGAGATGGCAAGAGTGAACACTGACACTTTAGAACTCAGCAAACTAAAATGGACTGGGATGGATGAATTTAACTCAGATGACCATTATATCTACTGCTATGGGCAAGAATCCCTTAGAAGAAATGGAGTAGCCCTCATAGTTAACAAAAGAGTCTGAAATGCAGTACTTGGAAGCAGTCTTAACAATGACAGAATGATCTCTGTTTCCAAGGCAAACCATTCAATATCACAGTAATCCACGTCTATGCCCCGACCAATAATGCTGAAGAAGCTGAAATTGAACAGTTCTGTGAAGACTTACAAGACCTTCTAAAACTAACACCAAAAAAAAGATGTCTTTTTTCATTATAGGGAACAGGAATGCAAAATTAGAAAGTCAAGAGATACCTGGAGTAACAGGCAAATTTGGCCTTGGAGTATGGAATGAAGCAGGGCAAAGGTTAATAGAGTTTTGCCAAGAGAACACACTGGTCGTAGCAAACACCCTTTTCCAACAATACAAGAGAAGACTTTGCACATGGACATCACCAAATGGTCAATACCGAATCAGATTGATTGTATTTTTTGCAGCCAAAGATGGAGAAGCTCTATACAGGCAGCAAAAATAAGACTGGGAGCTGACTGTGCCTCAGATCATGAACTCCTTGGCAAATTCAGACCTAAATTGAAGAAAGTAGTGAAAACCACTAGACCATTCAGGTATGACCTGAGTGAAACCCCTTCAGTGGAAGTGACAAATAGATTTCAAGGGATTAGATCTGATAGAGTGCCTGAAGAACTATAGATGGAGGTTTGTGACATTGTACAAGAGGCAGGAATCAAGACCATCCCCAAGAAAAAGAAATGCAAAAAGGTAAAATGGTTGTCTGAGGAGTCTTTACAAATAGTTGAGAAAAGAAGAGAAGTGAAAGGCAAAGGAGAAAAAGAAAGATTTTCTCATTTGAATGCAGAGTTCCAAAGAATAGCAAGGAGAGATAAGAAAGACTTCCTCAGTGATCAATGCAAAGAAATAGTGGAAAACAATAGGATGGGAATGACTAGAGATCTCTTCAAGAAAATTAAGAAATACCAAGGGAACATTTCATGTATAGATGGGCAACTAAAGGACAGAAATTGTATGGATCTAACAGAAGCAGATGATATTAAGAAGAGGTAGCAAGAATACCTTCTATACCTATGTATAGAAGAACTATACATAAAAGATCTTCACGACCCAGATAATCATGATGGTATGATCATTCACCTAGAGCCAGACATCCTGGAGTGTGAAGTCAAGTGGGCATCACTACGAACAAAGCTAGTGGAGGTGATGGAATTCCAGTTGAGCTATTTCACATTGTAAAAGATGATGCTGTGTAAGTGCTGCACTCAATATGCCAGCAAATTTGGAAAACTCAGCAGTGGCCACAGGACTGGAAAACATTAGTTTTCATTGCACTCCCAAAGAAAGGCAATGCCAAAGAATGTTCAAACTACTGCACAGTTATACTCATCTCACACACTTGTAAAGTAATGCTCAAAATTCTCCAAGCCAGGCTTCAATAGTACATGAACCGCGAACTTCCGGATGTTCAAGCTGGATTTAGAAAAGGCAGAGGAACCAGAGATCAAATTGCCAACATCCACTGGATCATCGAAAAAGCAAGAGAGTTCCAGAAAAGCATCTACTTCTGCTTTATTAACTATGTCAAAGCCTTTGACTGTGGATCACAACAAACTGTGGAAAATTCCTCAAGAGATGGGAATACCAGAGCATCTGACCTGCCTCTTGAGAAATCTGTGTGTAGGTCAGGAAGCAACAGTTAGAACTGGACATGGAACAACAGACTGGTTCCATATTGGGAAAGGAGTACGTCAAGGCTGTATATTGTCATCCTGCTTATTTAACTTATATGCACAGTACATAATGAGAAACGCTGGGCAGGATGAAGCACAATCTGTAATCAAGATTGCCGGCCGAAATACCAATAACTTCAGATGTGCAAATAGCACCACTCTTATGGCAGAAAGTGAAGGAGAACTAAAGACCCTGTTGATGAAAGTGAAAGAGGGGAATGAGAAAGTTAGCTTAAAGCTCAGCATTCAGAAAACAAAGATCATGGCATACAATCTCATCACTTCATGGCAAATGGATGGGGAAGCAGTGGAAACAGTGACAAAGTTTATAGTTTTGGGCTCCAAAATCACTGCAGATGGTGACTGCAGCCATGAAATTAAAAGACGCTTGCTCCTTGGGAAAAAAGGTATAACCAGCCTGTGCTATGTGCGTAGTCGCTCAGTCATGTCCGACTCTTAGCAACCCCATGGACTGTAGCCCGACAGACTCCTCCGTCCATGGGATTCTCCAGACAAGAATACTGGAGTGGGTTGCCATTTCCTTCTCCAGTTATATCCAGCCTAGATAGCAGATTAAAAAGCAGAGACATTACTTTGCCAGCAAAGATCCTTCTAGTCAAAGCTATGGTTTTTCCAGTAGTCTTGTAAGGATGTGAGAGTTGGACTATAAAGAAAGCTGAGAGGAGAACAATTGATGCTTTTGCACTGTGGTGCTGGAGAAGACTCTTGAGAGTCTATTGGAGTACAAGGATATCTAACCAGTCCATCCTAAAGGAAATCAGTCCTAAATGTTCATTGGAAGGACTGATGCTGAAGCTGAAACTCCAATAGTTTGGCCACCTGATTCAAAGAACTGACTCCTTCAAAAAGACACTGATGCTGGGAAAGTTTCAAAGTGGGAGGAGAAGGGGACGACAGAGGATGAAATGGTTGGATGGCATTGCTGACTGTGTGGACATGAGTTTGAGTAAACTCTGGGAGTTGGTAATGGACAGGGAGGCCTGGCGTGCTGCAGTCCATGGGGTCACAAAGAATTGGACACGACTGAGCAACTGAACTGAACTGAGGATGGGAAGCTTAAGGTGTGTGTTATAATTGATGGAGTCAGTGGGGAGAAAGGTTGAAAATTAAGGTACAAGTATTGACATAACAGACTATTTTAGGAGATGTTATATGTTGGATTGGAGAACTCAGGTGTAGCAGTTAACCTTTGATAGCATGAGTTAAAGGAAGGATGGAGTTTGTAGGTAGGACAGCTGAGAGTTGGAGGCATTTATGCTAACTAGCCGTAGCCTGTATGTTTTTCTGTATAGAAAGGTGACAGGGATTTATAATCACATCCCTGGTGGCTTAGAGGGTAAGGCGTTCACCTGCAATGCAGGAGACCCAGGTTCAACCCCTGAGTTGGGAAGATCCCCTGGAGAATGAAAATGGCAACCTACTCCAGTATTCTTACCTGGAAAATCCCATGGATGGAGTAGCCTGGGAGGCTGCAGTCCATGGAGTCACAAAGAGATGGACACGACTGAGCCACTTCACTTCAGACCTTGAGGAGTGATGATTTGAAATGTTATTCTGTGAGGAAGTTGGCATGGACTGTATGAACCATTTCCAGTCATATTGAAAACCCAGCAGAAATAACTTATTGGTGGGCCCAGGTAATGTGGTTGTGTGATTTATCTCTACAGGGCTCAGCAGTGTAGGCCCAGCAGCAGAGAATTCTGAGGAGTACCTTATTTGGGGCTTAGTCCAGGCTGAGTGAAAACATTTGAGATAGAAATCATGTTTC
Source organism: Odocoileus hemionus (assembly GCA_020976825.1). Taxonomy (NCBI): domain Eukaryota; kingdom Metazoa; phylum Chordata; class Mammalia; order Artiodactyla; family Cervidae; genus Odocoileus; species Odocoileus hemionus. Next base: position 12,882 of record JAJLRB010005496.1, on the reverse strand, counting down.
TTTGCCTTAATCTAGCAGGATCTTTCAGATGGAGATCTGGATCTGGATCTTGTTGGTGAAGATGAAGCAAATCACCTCGATGGCAGCAGTTCTTCTGCCAGTTCCACAGCAACGAGTAACACAGAAGAAAATGACATTGACGAAGAAACGATGTGAGTGTCTCACAGAAACTACCACTGTAAACCATCTAAGTGATAATTTTTAGAAGCATGGTAGTTAAGTTAGGCCTAAAGCTAGGTGGTGGCTCAGACGGGAAACCGTCTGCCTATAATGCAGTAGACCTGGGTTCGATCCCTGGGTCGGGAAGATCCCCTGGAGAAGGAAACGGCAACCCACTCTCTAGTATTCTTGCCTGGAAAATCCCATGGAGAGGGGAGCCTGGCAGGCTATAGTCCATGGGGTCGCAAAGAATTGGACATGACTGACTTCAGTTTCCTTTCTTTCTTTCACTTTCTTTTTCTTTCTAAAACTGGGGATATTAAGCATTTTTTTCCCCTTGATTTACCCTCTTATATAAATGAAGGAAGAAAGAGTGAGTTCCCTCCCTCTCATCTCTGGGATCCAAACAGTTTTCCTTGTAGCTTTAACTTTTAATTTTGTGGTTATTTCATATTTAAGAAATGTTGCAAAAATAGTAGCAGATTAACTCCCCAAATGTTAATGTTTTACTTTGTTATGTTTCTCTCTTTTCTCTCTCCACATAAAATTTTTTGTGAGACACTTGAGATAAAGTAAATATAGTTCTCATTGTATTAACTCCTCAAAATAGACCTTTTGCACTTCAAGTTCCCTCTTTAGAATACTTGGCAAATTGTCTTAAAGGGTTAGTTAAAATGTGAAGCCTTTTAAGTTACCAAATCAGAAATCATTATTACTGATATTTTTTAACATATAAAGTAAAACTTATTAATTTGAGCTAGCATGAAAAGTTGTTGAAGATGGTGATTCTGTGAAGTGGAATCACCTTGATAAACAGCTTACATATATGGTTCTACCTGAATTAATTCCTTTGACTGTTAGGTCTCTTGACTTTTTTCAGGGTAGTCTTGAGGGCATCGTATTTTCCATTAAGCTTCATTCACAGCCTTACATTATATTGACTTTTTTAAAAGAAATATTTATTTATTTGCCTCTGCTGGCTGTCTTAGTTATGGCACTCAGGATCTTAGATCTTTGTTGTAGCATGCAGGGTCCTTTGTTGTGGCAGGATCTTTAGTTCAGGCATGCTGTGGGATCTAATTCCCTGATCGGTAATTGAACCCAGGTCCGCACATTGGAAGTGCAGAGTACTAATCACCGGACCACCAGGGAAGTCCCCTAGATTGACTTTTAATGTTTTTTCCACTAGAAAGTGTTTGATTATGTTCTCTTTATTTGCATGCATCTACATTAATAGCTTGATTCAAAGTATATTGTACAGTTCATAGAAATAGCACAGTTAAGCCAATTTGAACATCTGTACTGTGCTCAGTCACTTTAGTTGTGTCTTTGCGACCCCATGGACTGTAGCCCACCAGGCTCCTCTGTCCATGGGATTCTCCAGGCAAGGATACTGGAGTGGGTAGCCATGCCGTCCTCCAGGGGATCTTCCTGGACCAGGAGTTGAATTTGCATCTCCTGCACTGCCGGCAGATTCTTTATTGCTAAAGCCACTGGCAAGCCTAGTTTGACCATCTCAGGAACATACATTGTTAGCTTTTACAAATTAAGATCAATTCCTTCCTTTAATAGGTGGAGAAGTAGGAATATAGTTGATTTGGATAATGATTATTAGAAATAACTTTCTGTTAGCTACAGCACATTTATCAAACAGGCCTTCTTCTCTCCCTCCACCTCAGTCTTTTTATGATAGCAGTATGTATTTTCTTCCTGCTATTTGTTTTTTTTCTTCCTTTTTTTTGAGGTAATTGTAAATTCACTTGCAGTTGTGAAAAATAATACAAGATTCCATATGCCCTTTGCCCAGTTTTCCCCAGTAGTAAGTAACAAACCTCACAGCCAGGATATTGATGTGACATAAGCAAGATACAGAACATTTCCATCACCACAAGTGCCCCATATGTTGCTGTTCTATAACATACCTACTTTCCCCACCTAACCTCTTCTTTGCAATCACCCATGTTTTCCTCTTTTCTATAATTTTGTCACTTAAAGGATGTTATGTAAATAGAATCATACGTATGTAACACTTAGGGACCGGCATTTTCCCCACTCTGTTTCTCTGCGGACTCATCCATGTTATTGTGTGCATAGGTAGTTTGTTTGCTCTGATGTGGATAAGTGGTTTGTGTTGCGGATACACTGCAATTTGTTCAGCTGTTCACTTCTTGAAGAACATCTGGATTGTTTTCAGTTTGGGGTTACTATAAATAAAACTACTGGAAACATTCATGTACAGAATTTTTGTGTGAACATAAATCTCCGTTTCTGTTGGATAAGTTTAACTGCTGGGTTGTATGGTAATTGAAAGTTTAGTTGAAGAAACTGCCAAGTAGTTTTCTAGTTTTTGCATTCCTATGAGCAGTATATGTATGGTCCACTCTCTGAATCCCTTGCAGCATTTAGTGTTGCCACTAGTTTTTATTTTAGTCATTGTGATATCCCATTGTGGTATTAATTAATTCCCCATGTTAGCTAATGATGTTGAACATCTTTTCATGTATTTAATTTCCCATATGCATATCCTCACTGGTAAAATTTCTCTTCGTGTCTTTTACCTGGTTTCTAATTGGAACTTTTTTTTAAATGATAAAATATACATTACCACAGGAGAAGGAAATGGCAACCCGCTTTAGTACTTTGCCTGAAAAGTCCCAGACTGGCCTGGCAACTACTGTCCATGGGGTCACATAGAGTTGGACAAGACTGATCAACTGAGCCTGCATGCTTGCTTGCATACATAATCATGTCTAAGGGCAGTTCAGTGGGATTAAATATTCATGTTGTTGCACAACCATCACCACTGTCTATCCCCAGAGCTGTTTTTTTTCATCTTCCCAGACTAAACTCTGTACCCATAAAACGATAATGCCCTCTTTCCTCATAGCAACTACTGTTGAGTTTGAGAATTCTTTGTATATTAGATCCTGGAGAAGGAAATGGCAGCACACTCCAGTACTCTTGCCTAGAAAATCCCATGGATAGAGGAGCCTGGTAGGCTACAGTCCATGGGGTTAGAAAGAGTCAACACGACTGAGCAACTTCACTTTCACATGTATATTAGGTACTAGTCCTTTGCTGAATTTGGAACATGCTTTGAAGATAACTTTCATTCTGTAGCTTATCTTTTCATATTAACAGGGTCTTTTACCAATCAGAAATTTTTGATATTTCAACAGTGTTTTGTAGTTTTCATAGTATTTATTTTACACATTTTTGAAATCATTCATCAGTATCTTACTCTTTTTCATGCTATTGTAAATGTAATTGAATTTTCTTTTTAAGTTTCTTTTGTGGGTTGTTCTTTGATCTTATTCTTTTTCATGCTATTGTGAATGCAATTGAATTTTCTTTTAAAATTTTTTTGTGGGTTGTTTTTTGCAAGTATATGAAAATGCAGATTTTTGTATCCTGCAACCTTGTTAACTTGTTTATGAATTCTAATAGTTTTTTAATGGATTCTTTAGATTTTTCTATGTGTAATATTATACCTGTAAATAGATATAGTTTTAATTATTCTTTTTCAATTTGGGTGCCTTCTATCTCTTTTTCTTGCCTAAGTTTACTGGATAGAACATCATATAGAATTGGTGGGAGTGGACATTCTTTCTTATCTTGTTCCTGATCTTACAGGGAAAGTTCAGTCTTTCACCAATTAATATGATGTTAGCTGTGTGTTTTCCATAGATGCCCTTCTGGTTTATTGAGTTTTTATTATAAAAGGGTATTGGTTTTTTTGAAGTCTCTTTCTTCATCTCTTCAGATAATCATGTAGTTTTTGTTTTTTATTCTATAATATGGTGTATTACATGAGTTCATTTTTAGATTCTAAACCAACTTTGCATTCCTTGGATAATTTCTACTCTGCTATGGTGTGTAACTTCTTATGTTTTGCTGGATTTCTATTTTTCTTTTTTGCTGGATTCCATTTGAGAGTTGTTTTTTTTTTAATATTCTTAATAGTGTTATACCTTTTTATGTGGCTCTGTTTTTATAGCCTGCTTCTTCTCACAGGCAAAATTTCTGAGCCAGAGTTCTGAAGCTAGAGTGAGAACAAAGGTGTCCTTATTTCTTCTATTTTAGAAACTGAGCCAGTGGGAGTGGGCGAGTTGGGGCTGTAGCCTCAGATCTTTTCAGTTGGTCTTCTGAGGCCTAGAACTTCTGCTTTATGAGTAACTTGCAGCAAGGGTGATCTGGGCCCCAGTTTTTTCACATGCTGCCTCAAAGGTAGAGCCTTGGGTCTGGGGTAGAAGAAGGGAATCCCTGCCTCTTAGCCACATATACCTGACTTTAGTCTAGCCACAGGTAGCTGGGAGCAGGGTGAGAAATGCTGGGGTCTTGTTCCTCTTAGGAATATAGCCCTTCTCCTGAGAGCTGTGGGAAATGGGAGCCTTATGTGCTTGGGTGCATCAGTCAGAAGTGGAATTGCTGTGTCACTGCTCTTGGTTCAAGTACCACACACTCATTGTCGTTACCAAATTTCATTGCTGTTTTCATTTGCTATATGCTCTTAGAATCATTTCCAGAGTCTATAAACTGTTGCCTTAAAAAACAGTGTTCACAGTGTCACTGGAGAGCAGATCTGTGGAGCTCCCCATGCTGTCAACCTGGGAACTGATTTTCAGACTCCTTTGGGCTTCCTGATGGCTCAGCTGGTGAAAGAATCCACCTGCAATGCAGGAGACCCTGGTTCGATTCCTGGGTTGGGAAGTTCCCCTGGAGAAGGGAAAGGCTACCCTCTCCAGTATTTTGGCCTAGAGAATTTCATGGACCGTATAGTCCTTTGGTTGCAATGAGTCGGACACGACTGACTTTCACTTTAAATACCCAAAACTAGAGCTGATTTGTGCTATTCCATATAGTACTTTGTCATTAAAAATAAGATAATTGTGTTTTTGATAAACAGCACCCTCTTTTCTGAAATGATATCTTAAGAAACTAGTTTTTAGTTATATATAGTAATTTGAACATCCTTCTTAACCTTAAAATGTACAGTTTTAAGCCTAATTTGCTGCCATTAAATTACAAATTCTTTGAAGCTATAATCTCTTCTGCTTACATGGTTCTCAAATTTTCTATTTTGAAAATTAAATGTTGCCAACCTATTTTGGTACTTTAAAATAGTAGATTGAACATTAATAATACTGCCCATACATGTGATAATGACAAAAGTCTTTCCTCTCAGTTTTCTGTTTAGAAATATACTGTTACTTCATAGGAGAAAGCTATACACTATTACTGTAAAATTCACTGAGATATGACAGATAATGTTAATTTTACTTACTATGTGGAAAAATGAATTCTGTATATTCTTAGGTCTGGAGAGAATGATGTGGAATACAACAACATGGAGTTGGAAGAGGGAGAACTCATGGAAGATGCAGCTGCAGCAGGACCTCCAGGTACTGGAGCCAAACCCCACAAGCCATCCTGTCTTCTCTTTCCTCTTCTTTGAATGTATCGTATTTTAATATGTGGCAGCCATTGCACTGCATTGTTCATGAAGGACTGTATTTTATGTACGGATTTTAGAGTATTACTAACAGTGTTTAGAATAGTAATAGCTAAAATTTGATACATTCTCACATAGCAGGCATTGTGCAAAAGCCCTTAATGTGTACCTTATTTACCTATAAAATTCTTGGAGGTAGATTTTAATATTATCTTCTTTTTTGTAGCGGTAGAAACTGATGTGTAAAGGAATTAAGCAACTTGCTGTCATTTTACGATTAAGTAAATGAAAGAGGAATGAGAGTTTTCTGTTTATTTGAACCCTAAGCTCATGATTTTATCTACTATTACAGACTTACTTTTTATGATACATAAGTCTTGTTTGTATACCTACCTCAACTGTAGATTAATTTGAATAGAATCATTGAATTTTTGAGTTACGGAAGACATTTTGAGAACTCAATTTACATGTGGAAAAAGCTCAGAGATTTAGTTGGTATAGCTAGACTAGAACCTCATGTCGTCTTCTTGAACCTAGCTTTTTACCAAAGTACATGGCTCCTCCTGGGATAACCAGTTTTAAATAGTAAGTGTTTCTTTTGTTTTCTTGGACCTGTTCAATTAAGCATGGGGATTTTGGCTAGAACAATTATCAACTAGTTTTTTGCTACTTCTGTTTTACCTGCTTCGCCCTTGGTATGAACATTGGCATATTCTGTAGCATGCTTGAATATCTAAAGACCTCTTTAATACTTAATACTTCCACTTCTGCATTGTACTCCTGTCTTTCACTTTATTTCTAGGTGATCTCAGTCACACCTGTATGTCAGTTTTGTCTGTATGCTGATTACTCCCCAAGCTCCATCTCTAGCCTTTATTTTTCTCGTGACTTCCAGACTGATGTAGCAGTTTGGTTTTGATGTCTCAGTCATAGATCTCCTGAATAGAAATCATTACCTTTTCATTTGCAGGCTTACCCATCAGTGATGGCCACCATCTTGATAATTAGTAGTGCTGTATATTCTTCACCTTTTTCTCTCCTTCTCTCCTTCGACTCTCCCTTTAACATGTCACCAAAATCTGTTGATTCTTCCTCCTAGATAGTGAGTGAATACATTTGTTACTTCACATTCCATTGCCATTTCTGGTGTAGGCCTGTGTCTTTCAACCTGAATGAGAGGCTATTTGGGTTCTTTGTGTGCATTATTGCTCCCATCCATTCTGCTTCCCATGGCATGAGTTCCAAATGAGGTGACTTTTTATTCCCTTCAAAAGAATATCCGATTGTATCCCTTCTCTCCTTAAAAACCCTTTATTTCATTCCATTTACTGATAGGATGAAATCCAAACTCATTAATATGGTATACAATGGCCTTCATGTGCTGACTCCTGCTCATTTTTTCCCCAGCTTTAAAAGGTATAATTGACAAAAATTGTATATGTTTAAGGTGTACAGCATGATGGTTTCATATAAATACACATTGTGATCAGCATGATCAGGCCAGTTAGCACTCATTGCCTCACATAGTTACCTTTTTTTTTTTTTTCATTCCTCTTCTCTACCCCACTCCCCTCTGAAAACAGCTTGTTTGTTTTCTTTGTATGACTGTTTCTGGGTTTGTTATGTTTGTCCATTTGTTTTGTTCCTTAGATTTTACATATAAATGAAGTCATATTTCTTTTTTTTTTTTTTTAAGTCATATTTCTTTTTCTTTCTCTGTCTTACTTATTTCATTTAGCATAATACCCTCCAGGTCCATCATGTTACAAGATCAGGTAATGGAAAGTCTTTATTTGCCTGGCTAAGGAGCTTGGCCTTTTATTCTGTGGAACCACTAAAGGTCTTTAAGAGTGAATGTGATCAGATTTGTCTATATAGTGAAAAATGGGTTAAAGGTGGATGAGATAAAATTGGATACTACTGTGAAAATTCTGTGGAAGTCCAGTGGTTAGAACTCCATGCTTTCACTGATGAGAGCATGGGTTTGACCCCTGGTTGGTAAAATTAAGATCCCACAAGCTGCATGGTGTAGCCAAAAAAATAAAAGGAAACTACCTCAATATTCCAGGAAGGAAATTTTGAGGGCCCAAAATAAGGTAAGAATAGTAGAGGCAGAGAAGAAGAAACCTTTTGAGAGATGTTAAGTAAGACTCTATGACTTGGGAGTGTCTTACTGGATGGGTTGGAGTTGGTGGCAATGTGGGGGTGATTCCTTAAGGTTCCTAGTTTGGGCCTCATTCCATAAGCTAGTGAGTTTCAGAGCAGAGGATAATATATTCAGTGTGAACCATGCTGATATTGATGGGCCAGTGGGACTCCCACGTTATGATCTCCAGACCCATGTAACTGGCTGCTTGGAAGATCACAGGTGTGAGTCTGTAGTAATATGCATTGTTTTTTTTAAAAATAAGCATCATCAGGGCTTCCCTGGTGGCTCAATGGTAAAGAATCACCTGCCAATGCAGGAGACGTGGGTTCAGTTCCTGGTCTTTGGCAAATTACTAGGCCCATGCTCCACAACTGTGGAACCTATGCTCTAGAGCCCAGGAGCTGCAGCTGCTGAGCCCATGTGCCACAACGACTGAAGCCTGTGTGCCCTCGAGCCCATGCTCTGCAGACGAAGCCGCCACAGTCAGAAGCCTGTGCACTGCAGAGTAGAGAGTAACTCCTCGCCACAGCTGGAAAAAAGCCCTCACAGCAACGAAGACCCAGTACAGCCCCCAAATAAAAGATTATTTTAAAAAGATTTTAAAAATAGGAGTCATAGTTTTTATTCATTGAAATTAATGAACTAATTAAAATATCATTTACAAGATTCACCCATAACATGTAAAGAATTTCTACAAATCAATAAGAAAAAGATGACAATCTCTTTAGTTTAAAAAAAAAACAAAAAGCAAAAGACAAGAATAGACACTTCACAAAGGAGTCTATCTAGATGACCAGTACACATTTTTAAAGGTTTTTTTTTTTCACTGTTTTTGTCAGATAAATGCAAGTTGTGGTGCTATTGAGTTTGTTTATCCTTCATGAAGTTTCTTGAGTTGAGTTTTTTGGATGTTTACATGAATAGTTTTCATTATATGTAGGGAAATTTTTACCCATTTTTCTTTGAATAATATTCTTTCTCCTCCTCTCTAACTCCCATTACGTGTATGTTGGTACACTTGGTGGGATTTCACAGGTCTCTGAGACTCTGTTCATTTTTCTTCATTCTTTTTCAGGAAATGCCAGATAAAATCCACATTATGATACCATTGAATGTCCACTGTAATGGCTAATACTTTTTAAACTGGCAGTACTAAATGTTGAAAGCATGTGGAGAGATGGAAACTCTCATAGCTTGCTGGTAGGAATGAAAATTGATAACTCTACTTTAGAAGACTGTTGGGCAGTATAGGTAAAGCTAAATATACACATCCTATGACTTTTCCACTTTCAACAGAACAGGAGCTTGTATTTGCCAGTTGAGTTTTACAAGATAATTTAAAGCAGTGTTGTTCTTTTTTAGGTGGTTTTGTTTTCTTGTGTTTTTAATTTTTAAAAAGTAAATGTAATTTTTAGTAAAGTAAAGAATGTGAAAAAACTAGAGAAGACTGGAAAGGTAGTTTGAGTCTAGACTGTGTAGGACCTCAAATGTTTTGCTAATAAATACGAGCACTGTGGTAAAATCAAGAGCTCAGATAGATTAGTGTGACATTTTAGCAGGCTTAATCTGGCTTGGCTTAGGAAGAGAGCATCCATTTGCTTTTTTATGAGTTTTTTTTTCCCTCGTGAAGTTCAGGAGCAGTTTTCTGCTTATAAGTTCAGTAGCTTTATTTCTCGGAGAAGGCAATGGCACCCCACTCCAGTACTCTTGCCTGGAAAATCCCACGGGTGAAGGAGCCTGGTAGGCTGCGGTCCATAGGGTCGCTAAGAGTCGGACACGACTGAGTGACTTCACTTTCACTTTTCGCTTTCACACATTGGAGAAGGAAATGGCAACCCACGCCAGTGTTCTTGCCTGGAGAATCCCAGGGACGGGGGAGCCTGGTGGGCTGACGTCTACGGGATCACACAGAGTTGGACACGACTGAAGTGACTTAGCAGCAGCTTTATTTCTAGTAGCAAAAAGCAACCCAAATTCTTTCCTAATAGAAATAAAGTGGTTTTATATATTCATATTTTATAGTGCTGCACAGAAATAATGAAAATGAATAAGCTGCTATATATAGCAATATAGATGAATCTCATGAATATAATATTGAGCAAAAAAGCAGAATGTAAGAATATAGCTGTATCATTGCATTTAAAAAAGGTTCAAAAACAGGCAAACTAAATATATGGTGTTTTATTCCGGATGGAAGTTACCTTTGGGGAGGAGGGTAAGTGAGCAATTTTAGGAGGCATGGAGGAATCTTGGGCTGCTATTAATTTGTGATCATTCACTAGGCTTTATGGACTTCCCTGGTGGCTCAGCAGTAAAGACTCTTCCCTGTGGTGCTGGAAATGCAGGTTCAGTCCCTGGGTTAGGAAAATCCCCTGGACAGAGGAGCCTGGTGGACCCCTGGTTCATGGGGTTGCAAACAGTCAGACACGACTGAACCAGCTGAGCATGCGCTCATACATACTAGGCTGTGTGAGACAGACATGCACACACTCGCCCAGGTTAGTGGCAGTGCTGACTCTCAGGAAACTGAGATAGATGCTAAACTCTCTGGTGCCTTTGGATGAAATGTGATACTGCTGTGTGTGGAAGGATGGGAACCTGGGAGGGGTGGAATAGCCAAAGGACTTGAACCACAACAGAAAGAGTTTGCTAAACTCTCTGGCTTGCCTTTGAATGAAATGTGATACTGCTGTGTGTGGATGGATGGGAACCTGGGAGGGGTGGAATAGCCAAAGGACTTGAACCACAACAGAAAGGAGTTTGCTCATTGGTGAGAGTAGTGAGTGACCTGGAAGAATGGTTAGAAACAGAAGTCTGTTAACACCCGTTTCTGTACTTGGAGGTCCATTTAACATGAGAGATAAATAGCTTTTGTTTTTGAAGAACCAGATAGTTGGGCAATCGATAGCATAATCTGGACTAATGAACCTATTTACTGTATGATAGAACCACCTGAGTAGCTTTTTGAAAAAGTCCTAGATCCCAGTCCAGTATCCTCATTCAGGACATCTAGAGTAGGGCCAGGAATCTGTCATTTTAAAAACTCCTCCAACTGACTTATATGCAGCCTGATTTGGGAACTTCCTAGTAAAGGAAAAGAGCTAAGGAGCAGTTTGAAGGGGGAGAGGGAATAGTTTTCTGTCTTTTAAAATAGGAGTTTAAAAAAAAAAAAATAGGAGTTGCAGTGGTGTGTACAGAGGCTAAAAGAGAAATTGGCAACGAGATAATCCTTAGAAGAGGAAGGACAAACAAGTAAAAGGTAAGGACATGAGGGTGTGAATATAGATGAAAAACATGTAAGTAAATAACTGGCCTGAAGCTTCTGAATAATAAACTTTTCTCCTAAGTACCCCCTATCCATCTCTATCTCTTTAGAAACACCCTCATGAATAGTCAGGACCTGATTACTTCATGTTATTTTTATATTATCTACTTTAAGACTTTGCATTTTTTAATGTTGTGGATTTTTTTAAGAATATATTTAAATAACTTTATTTAAGGAGGTCAGTTTTAACCAACATTTCCATACCTAATACTTGCTAGGCATTGTACTAGGCACTGGAGAAAAGTCAGATGGTTTCCTTGGGTTAAGGAGCTTTTTACTTCAATATAGGTAATAAAGAATGACCATGTTCTCAGATGTCATATTATGTATCAGTCATTAATAGGTTAAGTCTAAAATATTCAAATTGTACTTCAGTATTTAATCAAACTAGAAAAAACGTCTTGCCAGACAGTCATGACCTGAGTATTTTACTTTTCCTAGACCTGCAGAAGATTCCATTTTGATGTCTAGATCCTTGGGATCTGTTATACCAGGGGGCTTGACTTTCATCCAAGACCACTGGGTTATAAGATACATCCTCCTTTTCCTTAACCCTCATCCCCCAATTGTATGTATTGTACATGCTCTAACCTTTTTATTTCTGGGGTTTAGGATGGGGCTTCCCAGGTGGCGATAGTGGTAAAGAATCCACCTGCCAATGCAGGAGATGCAAGAGACATGGGTTTGATCCCTGGGTCAGGAAGATTACCCTGAAGGAGGAAATAGCAACCTACTCCAGTATCCAGTATTCTTGCCTGAAAAATTCCATGGACAGAGGCTCCTGGCAAGCTGTAGTCCATGGAGTCATGAAGAGTCTGACATGACTGAGCATGCATGCAGTATGGGGTTGTGGATAACTCCTGAATTTTGAATAGTAATGAGGCCAGTGGTCATTCACTGTTCTTTGTACACTTCTCTGGCGATATGGTTTCTTTTTTTTTTTTTTTTATTAGTTGGAGGCTAATTACTTTACATCATTACAGTAGTTTTTATTATATATTGAAATGAATTAGCCATGGATTTACATGTATTCCCCATCCCAGTCCCCCCTCCCACCTCCCTCTCCACCCGATCCCTCTGGGTCTTCCCAGTGCACCAGGCCCGGGCACTTGTCTCATGTACCCAACCTGGGCTGGTTATCTGTTTCACCCTAGATAATATACGTTTCAATGCTGTTCTCTTGAAACATCCCACCCTCGCCTTCTCCCAGAGTCCACAAGTCTGTTCTATACATCTGAGTCTCTTTTTCTGTTTTGCATATAGGGTTATCGTTACCATCTTTCTAAAGTCCATATACATGTGTTAGTATACTGTAATGGTCTTTATCTTTCTGGCTTACTTCGCTCTGTATAATGGGCTCCAGTTTCATCCATCTCATTAGAACTGATTCAAATGAATTCTTTTTAATGGCTGAGTAATATTCCATGGTGTATATGTACCACAGCTTCCTCATCCATTCGTCTGCTGATGGGCATCTGGGTTGCTTCCATGTCCTGGCTATTATAAACAGTGCTGCGATGAACATTGGGGTGCACGTGTCTCTTTCAGATCTGGTTTCCTCGGTGTGTATGCCCAGAAGTGGGATTGCTGGGTCATATGGCAGTTCTATTTCCAGCTTTTTAAGAAATCTCCACACTGTTTTCCATAGTGGCTGTACTAATTTGCATTCCCACCAACAGTGTAAGAGGTTCCCTTTTCTCCCACACCCTCTCCAGCATTTATTGCTTGTAGACTTTTGGATAGCAGCCATCCTGACTGGCGTATAATGGCACCTTATTGTGGTTTTGATTTGCATTT
>JAJLRB010005495.1:10000-19747 GCA_020976825.1 Odocoileus hemionus | reverse complement strand
TCAAGAAGGAAATCCCAGATAACAGATACAAAGTAACAAGTAGCTGATTAAAAGAGAAATTGAAACAGCACAAAGTTAGCAGCTGAGGATGAGGTATAGGGTGATGAGCAAGTGTATAGGATCTGATGTCAGAGTTGACATATGTAAAACAAAATGAGGTTGGTCTTAGATGACAGTTGAAAAGCTGGAGAGGAAATGGAAAGGGACTGGCAGGGGCAAGGGCAGAACTGGTTGTTTTTTGAAAGGAAGCAGATCCATGAAATCCAAATGCATAAGGACAAAAAGCTATGGTGATGGTGGGGGGGACAGGACAAAAGCAGCACAAAATAGTAGGGAAGGAAAAAAATAACTAAGAAAGCAAGGTCTGAGACGGTTAGTGTGGCATATGATCTAGAATACAGGGATGGGGGGAGAAGAGCAGAATACTCTCCTGCCAAAAAGCCAAAGAAGACAATAGGTACTGGCAAGGGTCATACTAGGAGATGGCATTTAAGTATTAAAGGGGCTTCTGTCAACTCTACCTAAGCAACTCTAAAAGTTTAGAGATTTTTTTTTTACAGAAACAGTTTACAGTTTTTAATGAATCTGTAAATCATAAAGCTCTCATTTCCAAATAAAAACAAATTCCAGATCATGTAATGTTTATAGTGACTAGTTTATCTAAACATATATACAGGTTCAGTTGTAAGGTGTTAACTAAACATTCTGTAACAAATATGTTTTATCTTAAATACCAAGAACATTAGAGAATTAATGCCAAGTCTAAAGATAATCTCTGTAGTCACTAAGTTTTTCTTAAGTCTTCATTAAGAGCTGTTATTTCTAGCACAGGCAAAAATCAAAACACCAGTATCTTGATTGTCACCCATTAGCAGTAGGCTTGCAAACAGAAGCCAACCATATTAAGTATTGTTTTAGGTGATCGACATTGCAATCCCAGGGATGGACACAACCCTCAGTAATGCATTAACAACCATAGCAAAATACACAGGCTATGTTCTGAAATGTGACTCTCAAGCAGTATAGTACAAAATAAAGATTTTAATTAAAATTGGCATAGGCACAATTTTCCCACCCGTTGTGTTTAAGGGAATGATTAGGGACTGTACAATAGCAAAGGAGGCTTAATTAGAATACAAATCCCTGGAAGAAACAGAAGAGGTGACAGTGTACAAGCTAATTCTTTATTGAGCAGTGAGACATTGAATAATAAACTTAAGTGTTTTTGGAATAACTAAAAAACTACATAATACCAACTGGGCAAACTTGGATAGGATTCATATCATGCAAAATAGTTTTAAGAAAAGACTGTGGAATCTCAGGTCAAATATAAAATTGAGAACAGTATGGGAATTTGACTGATTTGGACTAACTCGCTAAGGCAAGTGGCTCAGAGGCCTCGGGCTCTCAATCTTCTCTAGAGTCACATATACGGAAATAATACTAAGTAGAAAGTGAAAGTCGAACAGTCATGTCCAACTTCTTTGCGATCCGTCATTGGACTATAAGCCAGTCCATGGAATTCTCCAGGCCAGAATACTGGAGTGGGTAGCCTTTCCCTCTCCAGGGTGATCATCCCAACCCAGGGATCGAACCCCAGGTCTCCCGCATTGCAGGCGGATTCTTTACCAGCTGAGGCTCACAAAGGGAAGCCCCAAAATAATTAAAGCAAATACATTAAGCAGTAACTAGTATAAGTTCAATCTGTACCCTTCAAGAGAGTGTTTTTCATAAATAATATACTACTTGTACGCTAATGACTATGGGTGTCTTATTCGTGTTTTCAGCATCTGGGAAATATTATCTGGGGAAGATGGATACCATTACTGCATTAGTCTAAGTTATGTACTGTGTGATGCTAATTTATTGAAAAGACAAGACATTCAGGAGAAATTCATTGGGACCTTATAAGAAAAAACCTTCATATTGAAAAATTAACTATCGCAGGCCTCCAGAGAGCTACTCTTGGGCTTGGATTGGGAAGGTCACTTCATAAAGTTTTATTATTTTTTTAGTTGTTAGTCATTGTTCCACTGCTTTGTGTGGACCCCAGGAGCTGCTAGATCGGCTGCGCATACGCTTCAGTCTTCATCCTCTCTTGCACTCACATGGTGAATTTTCCAGGCAAGAATACTGGAGAATGGGTTGCCAATCTCTGTTAGTGAACGACCGTTACAAAGTATAGTACTTAAAAAGCAGAGATACATTGTGAAAGAGGCAAGCAAGACAAAGATAACAACATTTTATATACAAGTAGACAATATTGTGTAACAGAGAACTTACGTTCACAAAGTGTAATCAATGAAATAGGGCTATAAAACTACTGGTAAGAACACATTTAAAGGTTTTTGCCGTCCAACGTCGAACATGTATATTGCACTTTGTAAAAAAATTTGCAGTACAGTGGTGCTTTACAATGTTGTATTAGTTTCGCCGCTTCTCCTGTAACAACAAACTGAGTCAGCTATATTTATACATATATCCGCCTATCCTTTTGGACTCGCTTTCCACAGCCTTCCCCTCCAATCCCATCCATCTTAGGCCATCACAGAGCACCGAGCTGAGCTCCCTGTGCTATAGAGTAGGGTTCTTTGCACTGAACTTTATATTTTTTATTGCCGCCCGCCCCTCCAGCCCAGTGTAGGTCATGAAATTTCAGTGGGAACGATGGTCTGCCTACTGGAACTGGAAAACCTAAATGGCTCACTGGTCGAGTACATTGGAACCTTGGGGTGAAGTGAATGTGAAATGAAGTGAAGTGAAAGTTGCTCAGTTCATGTCCGATTCTTGTTGACCCCACGGAACTATACGGAGTCCATCGAAATTCTCCAGGCCAGAATTACTATATGGGGTAGCCAGATTCGCGCTTTTCCAGGGAAGGAAAGATAAAAGATATTCCCAACCGTCGCAGGGATTGAAGCCCAGGTCTCAGACTCCATTAAGCAAGCAGATTCTTTACGGCAGCTGAGCCACAAGGGAAACTCCGTAAACCTGGTGAGGCATGGGCGGCAAAATGGCGTGTCATCTGGATATGGCCAAATATACACAGGACTGGATTGGTGGTTAGCACACAAGGTCAGAGTAGGTAATCAGGACTTAGCTCCAATTAGCCACAAATAAGAGTAGAAATTGTTTATAATACATGTTTTAATTCATGCTACAAACTCATTAACTTGCAAACATCTTTCCAAAACAAAAACCCTTTTATTGTGTGGTTTTTGGGCTGGGGTCATTTCGGGTAAAGCCCAACCCTTTGCGACCTCATGGACGGGCCCCAGCCCACCGGGCTCTTTTTCCATGGGATTTCCGGGCAAGAATATGGAGTGGGGGCCCGGGCCCCTGCTTCCGGGGGATTTTCCCCGGGCCCAGGGATCAAACCCCTGGGCCTTTTCCCTTTCCCTCCACTGGAAGGGGGGTTTTCTTTCCCATTTAACCACCCCCGGGGAAAGGCCCAAATTCTTTCCCTTGGTTTTCATTTTTTAAAAGGAAAAACGTTTTTTGGGAAGCCACAGATTTAAAGGACGGTCTAAAAAAAGGGAGGGCAGAAACAGTTTTTAAACATTTAGAAAAGGGGGGGTTACCGATATTTAAGAAACTGGGCTACACCCCCCATAATTTATTTGTTATATTCTAACCTTCTCCTTCTAAAAATTATGAGAAGGGGAATAGCTTTAAATTTTTTAAACCTTTTTCAAGGGGGTTCACCGCTCACGACATCATAAAAACAAAATAACACAAAAAAAATAAAAGAATATTAGTTTTTACTTTTACCCGGAACACTCCCCTGGGCAATTCAAAAATGAATTAACCCCTTTTAATCTTAAAACCCAACCCTTTTCCCCTCTTTTTCCCCCGTAGCAGTAAAGGGAAGCTGAGTTTTGGGAAAGGGGAAACAATTCCAATCACACAGCAAAGAAAGGGGGTTTAATTTATTCATACAAAAGTGGCCATTAAAGAGATTTAAAACTTCTTTCTCTTATGTTTATCCTACTCCAACAAAAAAAAAAAGCGTCCAAGTCTTTAATATATTTTAGAAAGGGATAAACCCCAAACCCTTCTGTGTGTAAAAAAGGAAATTTTTCAGTTGTTTCACAAAAACTTGTGATTTTGGCTAGTTAACCCAGGTTTCCCAATAGGAAACAAATAGGGGGGCCCAATCTAAAAAAATTTACTTATCTGTAAAAAAGGAAAGGATTTTTCTGGGTTCAAGTGGAAAAGAATCAAACTTGAAAAAATTACAAACCCCAAAAGCCCCGCTCCTCAATAAACCCCTCAGATTAGTCTTTATACCCGAAATAAACATTCTGAATGAAGGGGAGGCTGGGCCCCCTGGGGAACGAACACATGACACTGCCAAAAATTCACACCACTAATATTTCCCCCAAAATTTTTCCTCCAAAAAAACCCCATACCCTTTTTGGGCCGGGGTACCTCGGGCCGGGGGGAAAAAAAATAAGGAAGTTTTTCCGATATTCCAACAGGACACTGGTTTGGTTTGAAACTAATTCCAAAACCCCCCAAAACTTTAAACTGTTGCTCACCAACAGAGCGGGGGCTTATAAAAGTGAATTTGATCAATGGATTTTAGCTCAGGCCCATAACACAGTAGCTCAGTGGTTTTTAAAACCCCATTTTGTGGTTTTTTTCTTGGTACGGGGAATGCATAATTAAAAATTCGGAAAACTGGCATTATCCCCCCTATTTCTCCTGACCTATGGGTGAGGCCCTTGTGGGGGAAAAAAGGGCCAAGGGGAAGCCATTAGAACTGTCCCCTTTCTAGGAAAACAGAAAACCAAAAAGCAGTACTGCTTTCCTGGGGGTTTGCAAAAGGTTGTTTTTACCATAAAGGACTTGAAAAAAGAAAGGAGTGTTTCCATACATTCAAAAAAAATCCCCTTTTTTGGGCCCTGTGAAAAAAGACAGATGGTCTCGGAGAAGGACATTGGATTTCAAAAATTTTAAACCAGGTAGTGTTCCAACGCCTGCAAATACCAATACAGTTTTTTTGTTTAAAAAAAGAACTCTTCCTTTGATTTTTGGATGATATATTTATCTGGAAAAGCCTTTCTTAAAAACAGTACTTTTTGGGCAAAAAACCAAAAAAGCATTTTTTCTTTCCACGGGCCCAAGGGCCCGCATATAACCTGCATTCCTGCCTCAGAGGTAGCTAAACCCTCCCCAGCCCTTTATGTCGTTTTTTTAACTTTTAGGGTTTTTGGGAAAATTTTCCCTTCCACAAACACCCACTAAAATTGTCTTTTCCCCTCGCTTGCCCCAGGGCTGACTTTTTGAGCCCCCCTTGGCTACACCCTCCCAAGCCCCTCTTCCGGGGATTCTCCGGGTAAGAATCCCAAAAAGGTTTTGGCTTGACCTCCTCCGGGGGATTTCCCCAAACCCGGGACAACCCTTACCCCTTTTACATCTTTTGAATAGTAGGCGGTTCTTCCCCAAACCAGGCCCCTGGGAAAACCCTCCCCTTGGCCCAAATTACATGGATATTATGTTTAAATAGACCAAGTGGACAAAGGAAAAATTATCTAGACAATGGTAAGCATTGTGTTCAGGAGATGAGAAATGAATCTAAAAAAAATTTTTGGGGCCTTCTATCTGTGAGTTTTGGGGGTTTCAGGGGGGGGGGTTGTTGAATACTCCTTCAAACCCCTCTTGAAAAAATAAGTTTTGCATCTGGCTTTTCCGTAAGTTAAAAAGAGGGCCAACCCCAGGGCCTTTTGGACATAAAGGCAACAAAGCCCTTATCTGGATGAGCCCCCGGGCCCTTTTTTTTATAGGGGGTTCAAAAAGTTGTTTTTTTTGAGGGGAGATCAGAAGGGGGAAAGCCTGTTGGGGACAGTCCAGACTCCCAAACCCCAAACCCCCTGCCATTTGGGGCAATACCCATCAGACCCATTTGGGTGCTTGAAGCGTCAGTGAACAGGGGGGTTTTTTGGATTTTCCCCTGAAAATACAGCACGTCCTTTTTTTAGAGCAAAAGCTCTCCCCTCCCCCTGTTTCCCTTGGAGAAAAAATTTTGGTTTCTACAAAGGGCAAACAGTAGACCTCCCTTCCCCGTGCTGCTGTAAGGGGCCCAAGTTTTTCTGAGGGGGCCCCACCCTTTATGGAGGGTTTTAGGCCAGGACCCACCCTTGGGGCACTGAGCCCGGGGATTCCCGAGTTAAATTGTTTGAAAATGTCCCAAAAGGGTAGGCAGTAAACTCCTTTAAAATCTAAATTTTTTTGGGGTTTAGTTAAATAAATCATGTCTGACTCTTTGGGGCCACGGACTGTAGCCCGCCGGGCCCTTTACCCCATGGGTTTTCCCGGGCAAGAAAAATGGAGGGGGTTTCCATTTCCTTTCCTGGGGGATCCCCCCCCCGGGGATCGAATCTGCTTCCCCTGCTTGGAACTGAGCCACCAGGGTTGGTGTAAGGATAAAAAAAAAGGGAAAACAAAAGGTGTTAGTTTTTAAAGTTGGGTCTGGCTTTTTGGCCCCCCAAAAACCTTTGACGGGTTTCCTCTGCCCGGGGGGAATTCCCAGGAAAAGAACCCTGGATTTGGAACCATTCCTTTCTCCGGGGTAATTTCCCCAACCCCGGGGACTAAGCCGGTTCCTGCTTGGGCAGGCGGGTTCTTTACCATTGAGCCACCAGGGAAGCCCCAAAAAGAAAATACGGAACAAAACGATGGTCAACAAGAAAGGGGAAAGCGGAAGACAGATTAAACAAAAGTGTCACTGTTAAGAATGTGACCCCCACATCCTATGTGGTGCCCTTTAACCCCCTAAAACCTGGGTGGTGGCCTTGCCCCTTACCCCGGGAAAAAATTCGGTGGCTCACCTTCGGGAACCCAAAGGGGTACAGTTGTCCCCCTTGCAATCTCCTGGGCTATTTTGGGGCCTGGGGTTTGGCGTGAGAGCTCTGCTGGCTTCTAAACCCTTTTTGGAGGGTCTTCATCGCTTTTTAAAAGATATTAAAACCCCAAATAGTTTGACTGGGCCTGTTTCCTGGCTGGAAAATCCCAGAAACCCCCCTTTCCTTTCCTTTCCCTTTTTTCCTCCTCTGCCCGTTTTTCCCAAGCTGGCAGTGTTTCGGGCTGAGGGGGCCCGAAATCTACAGTCACATCCCTAATCATTTTGCAACTGGTTCCCCACCCACACATTGGGGCCCTTTCCCCGAAACATTCGTTTTTTTGAAATTTTGGGATGGGTAAAAAATTTTTTTAATCTTCATGCTATATTTCCCTTTTTTACAACGTTTCCCTTCTTAAAATTTCCCCTTTTTCCCTCTAGAAATTTTCTATGAGCATTAAAAGGACAAACCAAGTCTCGTTTTAAAAATTTGGGCCCTTAGAAATCCCTCAAAAATACCCATTTCATCATTTACAAGTTTTTCCCCCCCAAGAAAACCCAAAATTACCCAAAATTTCTTTGCCACGTTTAAGTTTCCCCTTTTTTATCCCTTTTTTCCTAAAAACTTTGCCTTCTTCCTTTTTTTTGGCAGGGGTGGGGTTTTTTTTTTCCAAACTTGGGGGGCCAAACCTTTGTGACCCCTTTGGCCTGTAAAACCTGAGATCCACCAAAGACACCTTTAACTTTCCTACTTTCCCCAACAATTTTTTTTGAGGCAATCTAGATTTTTCTATCAAGCACCTAAAAAATTTTTTCCCACCCTTTAAATTGTTCCCCCAATTAAAACCCATTTCCATGTTTTTTGGGTGTTTTTTTAAAATATCACTCCATTCCCAGTAAGAAAGTTGCGGGTTTCCCTAGGGCATTGAAACCCAAAGTCCAAAACGGGGTGGTCAGAAAAACGGGAATTTTTTGTTTGCATTCGGGGGCGGGAAGCCCAAAAATTTAAAAGGGTGTCACCGGGTCATGCTTTTTGAAGGTGCTAGGGGGAAAGGGTTCCATGCTCCTCCTTTTTTCTGGTGGCCTCAGGCACCTCCTTGCCCTTTTTTGATCCCCCAAACCACACGGTCACCTTTTTTGGGGCCTGCACAGTCTCTCTCGAGTGTTTGTGTTTGTTCTGGTCTACATTTTTTTTTCCAAAAGATGCCGTCATTTTGGGTTTTAAAGGGCCCCAACTAATCCCCTTTTTTTAGCTGGATTATTTTCTGGGAAATCCTATTTCTAAATAAGGCCACACCCCAGAGCCCGTGCTTTAAAAGACATTAACAGGGTTTTCCCTTCCCAATGGACAACATTTTTAACCCATGGGGTTTTCCCGCAGATTAAATTTCTGGCTAGGCTTCCCCAAAGGAGAGGGGTTTGGCGTAGTTTTCCAACATCACATCCTGGTACAGGCACCTCTGTGCAGATTTCCAGATGCTGCCCACCCTCTTGCTAAAAGTCCCACCCACGTCCTCAAAGGACACGGGACCCCTGTAAACAAAAAACCCTTTCGGGGTGACCAAACCCGCTGGGGGTTTAGGGGAAAAAAAGGGGAAAATGTTTTTTAGGTTTTTTAACCATAATCCCCCATGGGCTATCCCCTTTTTAAATACCTACTTACTTTTAATGTATGAAATAAAAATACTACTCAAAAAATTTCTGCCACCCATTGAAATAGAGTCTTTCTTTTTAAAAAAAATAATTTTAAATTAGTTTTTTATAGTTTATAAAATACTTATACATAAAATGGTATAGGATTCACTTTGCTTTTCACAAAAAACAAAACACTGCAAAGAAAACATACTCTAATAAAAATAAAGAAATGATGAAAGGGAAAAAATGAAAATTTTTGCCCGGGATTTAAAAGTTTTTTTATTTAATTGCTCTTTTAAAGGGAATTTAGTTTTTTTTATTGCTTTTTGAAAAAAAAAAAAAGAAAATTGGGGTTTGACTGTGCTGGGCTTTGTTCCTTGTGTGGGCTTCTCTATTTGTGGAAAAAGGGGGGGGCTACTCTTAGTTGTGGTCCCAAGAGCTTTCCCTTGCAGGGGTTTTTTGTTGCAGAGCACGGGCAAAGGAGTACAAGGTTTCCCAGTGGTTGGGGTTCAAGGCCCCAAAATTTGTTTTTTGGGGCCTAGACAAGGGCAGTAGTTGTGGCCACGGGGTTCAGATGAAGGCTCTCCCGCCTTGATTACCCAAACTATTAACCGCGGACCACCGGGGGAGCCCAAAGTGAACATTTTTTTCTCACTTTAATTGCCCTTACTACTTTTTTTCTTTTACCCTTAAAAAATTGGGTCATTTTCTCTGTTGCCCTTTTGTTTGAAAAATTTTTAAATTTCCCACAGTTGCCGGGAAAACACCTCTGTTTTATTTCACTGGGGGGCCTATTAGAAAAAATTTTTTCAGGTGTGCCAAGAAAGTTTGTATTTTAAAGCAAAGATGGGTTCAGTTTTTCTTTTAATATTTAAATTACTTGTTGAGTGTTTTGATTTTAATCATTTTACTCATTTGTCTTCTATTTTCAAAAATTATTTGTCGACTTCTTTTTAAAAAACCCTAAAACAGAATGTTAAAATTTCATATGGCATGCAAAGGAACTAGAAAAACAAAAAAAGCAAGGTTTAGTTTGGGAGGTTTAAATACTATGTAATTTGGACTTTTTAAAAAAAAAATTTAACAAAAATTCGGGACAGAATATATGATGTAAGTAAGAACATATATCAGTAAAACGAACAGAGGGTTCAAAACAAGTGCCACAAATGGACAACTTTTTTTTGGGACTAAGGTGAAAAGTGTTTCCCAAAGGGCAGGAAAGGAAAGTTTTTTTTTAAAAATTGCGGGGAAAAATTTGATAAAATAAG
>JAJLRB010005495.1:0-5000 GCA_020976825.1 Odocoileus hemionus | reverse complement strand
AATCATAGGGTAGTCCCAAAGTAAGAAGACATCAAAAAGTAGAAACAGGCCATGAGAAAAGTGCTGTACTCGAAGAGATAATGAATAGCATCTGAAAATGACTTCCACCTAAAATGGGGAAAAGGAAATAGCCACCCACAGTCCAAGAAACCAGACAGAGAGTCCCAAACAGGGATAAACCCAAGGCGAAAGACCCCAAGACACATATTAAGATCAAATTAACAAAGATCAAACACTCAAATAGAAACAAATATGTAAAAGCCAGCAAGTGAGTAGGAAAACAACAATATAACACACAAAGGGATTAACCACATATAGAAGGATAAGTAGACTGAGCTGTTATTCTAGTTTCAATAGAAACCCTTCAGGCCAGAAGGGTGGGATGCTGGCCCATAGACATACTTAAAGTAATTGGAAAGAGAATATGTGTAACCTACAACCTGAGATTACTCAGCAGTACCTCAGTAGCAAGGATCCTCATTCAGATATGAATAGGAGAATTCAGACAAAGCTTTTTACAGACAAGGGCAAAAGCTGAGAGAATTCAGCACCAACCAAACCCAGCTCTTCAACAAATGCTAAAGGATCTTCTGCTAGACAATTGCAGAAAATGTCACTAGAAAGTGTATGGTATGTCACTAAACGTGAACTCCAACTATAACCAAAACAACAAAGTAAATGGCAAACGGGAGGGGGCCATACCATACCTATCAATAATTACCTTAAATGTAAATGGGTTGAATGCCCCAATCCAAAAGACAAAGACTATGGCTGAATGGATACAAAAGCAAGACCCCCCCCATATATGCTGTCTACAAGAGACCCCACCCACCGCCTTCAAAAACAAGGGGACACCATACATAGACTAAAAGTGAAGGGCTGGAAAAAAATATTTCATGCAAACGGGAGACCTCAAAAGTACAAAGCAGGGAGTTCCGCAATACTTCATATAGATAAAAAATAGACCTTTTGAAATAAGATGACTGTGAAAAGAGACAACGAAGGACGGGTCTACGATAATGGATCAAAGGATCAATTCCACACCAGATAAGAAGATTATATACCAATTATAAAATAGACTTATTTGACATCCTCCAATAGGACACATAGGAGCACCGCAAATGTAACGCAAATGCTTAACGAGTGTATAATGAAAGAGGAATTAATAATAGTAACACAATAATAAGTGGAGACTTTAATAATACCCCCAACTCCTCACAAACTATGGATATATCAACTAAACAGAAAATAAAACAAGGAAACACAAAACTTTAAAAGGACACAATGGACCAGCTTAAGACCTAATTGATATCTAATAGGACATTTTATTTCACCCCAAAACAATCAACTTCACCTTTTTCTCAAGTGCAACGACGGAATTCCTTCTCCAAATAAGATCACATCCTGTTGGCCATAAAATCTAGAGGCCTTGGTAAAATTCAAAAAAAAATCGAAATCCGCATTCCAGTCATCTTTTTCTGAACCACAAATGTAGAGTTTAAGATTAGAATCTCAATTACAAGAAAAAAAAAATTATTAAAAAATTCAAAACATATGGAGGCTAAATAACACACTTCTGAAATAATACCAACCAAAACATAGAAGAAAGTAATAAAAAAAGAAATAAAAATGTGCATAGAAATGCGAATGAAAATGCAAAATACTACAACAACAACCCCAAACCCTATGGGACAACTGTAAAATGCAAGCAGTGCCCTAAGGGGGAACGGTTTTCATTAGCATTAAACAGGCTCTGCATACCTCAAGTAGAAACAAGAAAAAAGTCCAAATAATAAACCTAACTCTACAGCCTAAAAGCAACTAGAGAAGAAGAAATGAAAGAACCCCAGGTTAGTAGAAGGAAAGAAATCTTAAAAATCAAGGGCAGACAATAAATGCAAAAGAAACTAAAGAGACCAGTAAGCGCAAAAAAAAAATCAACAAAGCTAAAAAGCTTGGTTTTTTGAAAGAAACATAAACAAAATACTGACAAAACCCCATAAGCAAGACTCATTAAGAAACAAAGGGAGAAAGAAACCAATATTAAACAAAAATTAGAAATGAAAACATGGAGAGATCACAACAACAACACTGAAATACAAAAGGATCAATAAGAACTATCTACACCCACGCCACGCTCTAAATGCCAATTAAAATGGGACAACATTGGAAGCAAAGGGACAAGTTTTAGACAGAAAGTATAACTTTCCAAAACTGAACCAGAAGATCAGAAATAAGAAGATCTTTAACAGACCCATTCACAAGCAAAGGGAAATCGAAACTGTAAATCAGAAATCTTTCCAGCAAACAACAATACAAGCTCCAGGAACCTAGATGGCCTTCACAGCTTGAATTCTACCAAAAACCAAAAATTTAGAGAAGAGCTAACACCTATCTTACTCAAACTCTTCCAGAAAATTGCAGAAGAAGGTAAACTTTCTCCAAACTCAATTCTCATATCCTATGAGGCCACCATCCACCCTAATTTCCAAACACTTCCCAGCAGACAAAGACATGCCACACAAAAAAGAAAACTTACTACACGAAGGCCCCCCAATCATTCATCACTGATGAAGACATTAGATATGCAAAAATCCATAAAAAATAAAATCTCCTAGCCAACAGAATCCAACAACATATTAAAAAAAAATCATACATCGATGAAGACCGGAAGGGGCTTTCTATCCCAGGAATGCAAAGGATTCTGATTTAATATCTGCGCAAGAACAATCAATGTTAATACAGCCACATTAACAAAATTGAAAGATAAAAACCATATGATTATCTCAATAGAATGCAGAAAAAGTGCCTTTGACAAAATTCACACATCCATTTACTGATTAAAACCTCTCCAGAAAAGAAGGAAATAGAAGGAACGACATACCTCTCAACAATAATAAAAGCTATACATAATATGACAAACCCACAGAGCAAGCATTCCACCCTCAAATGGTGAAAAATTGGAAAGCATTTCCCCTGAAATCAGGAACAAGACAAGGGGTGCCCCACTCTCCACTTACACCACACTACTATTCAACAATAGTTTTTGGAAGTTTTCGAGGTTCCGGGCCACAGCAAATCAGGGCAGAAAAAAAGAGATAAGTAAAAGGAATCCAGATAGGAAAAAGAAGAAGTGAAAAACTCTCTCTGGATTTGCAGATGACATGATCCTCTCTACAATAGAAAACCCTAAAGACTCTACCAGATAAATTACCAAGAGCTAATCAATGAATATAGTAAAGTTGCAGGATAAAAAATTAACACACAGAAATCCTCTTGCATTCCTATACACTAACAATGAGAAAACAGAAAGAGAAATTAAGGATAACACATACCATTTCCACCATTGCAACAAAAAGAATAAAATACTTAGGAGTATATCTACCTAAAGAAAACAAAAGACCTTATACATAGAAAACTATAAAAACACTGATGAAAGAAATCAAAAGAGGACACAAACAGATGGAGAAATATACCATGTTCATGGATTGGAAGAATCAATATTGTCAAAATATGACTATCTATACTACCCAAAGCAATCTATAGATTCAAATGCAATCCCTATCAAACTACCAACGGTATTTTTCACAGAACTAGAACAAATAATTTCACA
The DNA here is from genome assembly GCA_020976825.1 of Odocoileus hemionus. Classification (NCBI taxonomy): domain Eukaryota; kingdom Metazoa; phylum Chordata; class Mammalia; order Artiodactyla; family Cervidae; genus Odocoileus; species Odocoileus hemionus. Next base: position 1,387 of record JAJLRB010005495.1, on the reverse strand, counting down.
ATTTGTATGGAAATACAAAAAAAAAACCCTCGAATAGCCAAAGTAATCCTGAGAAAGAAGAATGGAAACTGGAGGAATCAAAGATCTGCCTGACTTCAGACTCTACTACAAAAACCACAGTCATCAAGACAGTATGGTACTTTGGTACACAAAAAGACAGAAATATAGATCAATGGAACAGAATAGAAAGCCCAGAGATAAATCCACGAACCTATGGTCTCACCTTATCTTCGACAAAGGAGGCAAGGATATACAATGGAAAAAAGATGACAAAACCTCTTTTAACAAGTGGTGCTGGGAAAAACTGGTCAACCACCTGTAAAAGAATGAACTAAACACTTTTCCACTAACACCATACACAAGAAATAAACTCAAAAATGGATTAAAGATATCTAAATGTAAAAAGACCAAAACTATAAAAACTACTCCCTAGAGGAAGAACATAGGCAAAACACGCTCTCCGACATACAAATCACAGCAGGATCCTCTATGACCCATCACCTCCAGCAAACAATTTTATAAATATAAAAGCAAAAATAATGACAAATGGGACCTAATGAAAAACTTAAAAAGCTTTTGTCTAACACAACAAAGAGGAAAGGATGTTATAAAGCAAGGTGAAAAGACACCCCCCAGCCCTCAGATTGGAGGAGAAAATAATAGCAACAATGAAGCAACACAGACAAAAGAAGTATTAATCTCAAAAATATACAAGCAACCCCTCCAGCTCAAACTTCCAGAAAAATAAATGACACCCAATCAAAAAAATGGGCCCAAAGAACTCAACAGACAATTTTCTCTCTCAAGGAAGAAAACCATACAGATGGCTAACAAAAACACATGAAAAGATGCTCAACATCACTCATTAATCAGAGAAATGCAAATCAAAACCACAATGAGAGTACCATTACAAAACAACCAATACGCCAGTCAGTAGATGGCTGCTATCCAAAAGTCTACAAGCAATAAATGCTGGAGAGGGGTGTTGGAGAAAAGGGAACATCCTCTTACACAATGCTAGAGAGGTGGGGAAGCAAAACTAGTAAACAGCCACTATGGAAAACAGTGTGGAGATTCTTAAAAAAAAGCTGGAAAAATAGAACTGCCATATGACCCAGCTATCCAATCCGCACTTCTGGGCATACACACCAAGGAAACCAGACCAAGAATCTGAAACCAAGAGACACGTGTGCACCCCAATGTTCATCGCATGCACTGTTTATAATAGCCAGGAACAATGGAAGCAACCCAGATGGCCCATCAGCAGACGAATGGAATGAGGAAGCTGTGGGGGTACATATACACCATGGAATATTACTCAGCCATATAAAAAGAATTCATTTGAATCAGTTTCTAAATGAGATGGATGAATACTGGACCCATTATA